>JAVCKZ010064656.1:0-14797 GCA_034780755.1 Lepetodrilus elevatus
CTACTACTACTACTACTACTACTACTACTACTACTACTACTACTACTACTACTACTACTACTACTAATACTAATACTCCTACTACTACTACTACACTCCTACTACTACTACTACTACTACAACTACTTCTACTATTAATCATGATTATACTAATCATCATAATCATAATCATATAATGAAAGAATACGTGTACGATCGAATATCGCATGTATAAAGTAATAATTTAACAATATATTTCAATGTGTAGTATGTTCTGCTAGCATGATGTATCACTGATATTAATCTTGACTGCTCCAAAGAAGACGAGGGTGTACTGAACTTCCGCGAGTTGACTGCTTGATTGTTGTTATGCTGAGTAAAGATGGTAATTCGAAACGGATCAATTATCATGTCAAAGTCATAATGCATTGGCACTGTCTACATCAGAAATTGAACGCATTCAGAATAGAGCTATTACAAATTATTAATAAGATAGATGGAATTCTGCGAGAGAAACAGAATCTATGGTTGTTGACTAAAGTGATAAATTGCACTGTATATTTAATACATAAGATAATCATATAAGGTATACTATAATATATGTTGCTATTAGTGTATATTTTATTACAATATTATTTCAACGATATTAAATAGCTAGAATAAAAATAAATAGTTATGTAGTTTGTTTATGGTTAATTTATGTTGTAATTTGTGAACTCTTACTAATTGACTATTTGCTTTAAAACAAACTTATATTTAAGATATAATTATACAGAGTTACAGGGACTCTTTAAATGAGTACGATGGTTTTCAATAACAGTACTGGGAAAGAAGACTTTATGTTTTCACATACAAGTGCGCGAGTCCAAGAAGACTTTATGCGGTGTGTTTTCCTTTACTTGAGTCGCTTATAATATGTATGTATTGTTGGGCCACAGTCACAGCGTTGACATATCTGAAATACAACTGCTATTCATGCGATGACAGATATAAAATAAAAACGGTTAATTTGATTACATCGTTAGCCCGCAAAGTGGTATTCGATATCCGGCGTGACGCCGATCCTTCTAACGACATTATGCTGCTACAAGTTGTTCCTTCCTCTACTTGGCGCACTGTGTAAAGGTGTGTGTGTTGGGTATCCATTTTATTACATGGAAAGAATTTTCTAATGAGCTAGAACCACCAACCGGTGGAAATTCAGTCTACCACAATAAGTATGAAAGCCGTGTAAGGTGTGAAATACTCTTGAAAACGGGTTGAATTCCCAATTCAACCAGTCAACCAATGTATCAAAATGCATACTGCAAAATACAGGCAATGTGTAAACATGCATACTTTCCAGGCAATGTGTCAAAATGCATACTACCCATGCAGGCAATGTATCAAAATGCATAGTGCCCATGCATCAATGTATCAAAATGCATAGTGCCTATGCAGAAATGTGTCAAAATGCATACTACCCATGCAGGCAATGTATCAAAATACATAGTGCCCATACAGGCAATGTATCAAGATGCATAGTGTCCATGCAGGAAATTATCAAAATGCATACTGCCCATGCAGCAATGCGTTACAATACATACTGCCCATGCAGGAAATGTATCAAAATGCATACTGCCCATGCAGGCAATGTATCAAAATGAATACTGCCCATGCAGGCAATGTGTCAAAATGCATACTGTCCATGCAGGCAATGACCCATGTGTCAAAATGCATACTGCCTATGCAGGCAGTGTATCAAAATACATACTGCCCAAGCAATGTTTCAGCGAACCATTACTTTTCAATGTACCCAACTGCCTTTCTCCCTGATAAGCACATATCACTTGTATGTCTATTGAGAAGGCCGATCTTCAGGACGCATCCGGGACATTAAATCTGATTTTTGTATCATCCCAACAGGTATCAGTCACTGCCAAACGCACGATGCTACACGGAAATGTCAACGTCCATATGCTATCAGCGTATAAAAACAGCTCAAAGGCTCATTCAAAATCAATCAAAATTTCATCCTTGGGGGTCATTTCCTGTAATTTCAGAGGTCATAATCGGAAAAACAGTGTTTACTCTAATCCCAAATATAAGTTATTCGACTTAGGAACAGAGAATAGTTTCCTGCGGACAGTTTCCAAGCAGGTGATACTACGTTCTCACAATGTTGTCAACTGATTAGAATCAGCAAACGTCATGTGATAGGTGTTAGGAGCAGTTTTAAGGGAAACACGATCTACTCCTGTTAATGGTGAGGTGGGACGGAGATTGTAGCGTCGATAGTTTTGTTACCGGGAGCAGTCTGAATTTTATGCCTGGAGTAAATCACCGGACAGAAATCTCATTTTGAAGATATGAAAACAGATAGAGGCGCGCATCCACTCGAGAAGAATGATGTTGTGGCAGTCTCCATAAATCAGAAACTGTTTCACATTCGCTCCATGATAAGATTTCTGTTTTTATATGCCTGTCATTGCCAGACTTAACAAGGACATTAAGTCGTTCTCGGTGCAAATACTAATCCGCTGAATCACAATTTGACAACATTATATTTCCTGAGACAAATATGTCACCGTTTTTCTCTCGGGAAAATGTATACATGTATGTATTTGTTACCAATGTAAAGAATTGCGGATTTTACAACATTTTTGGCAAACGTAATGCAATACTTAATTACTATTATAGTACAAATATAATGTATTATTCCTACTTAATTTATTTCATACTATAATGACTAATGTTCAAAATAATTTGTCTTTTCATATTAATATTATTTGCTTGCTTCAGTAATTTGTGTGTGGAATATACAGTATACCCGGTATATAATTCTAATTACGGTCTAAATCACGAAATTATATTGCAGAACTTAGTATTAGAAAGATATACTAATAATATGTATTTGAATGCATACTTATTTTGTAGACATACTACACTTGACTGCACTTTTGTGATTTTCACAAAATATATACTAAATGAAATGTTGAGTACACAGAAGTAATAATTTCAATTAAGGGAATATTTTGTTTATCTATTTACCCAAGTTATCCGAGCCTACTTCCTCCAGAGCTAGATCTTTAGCTCGTGCTATCTTGTAACAACGTAATTACGCGCAAGCTTCCAACGTATTTGCATTGGAAGACCGTGCACTACGCTCGTTATACTCATCACGGCTCGCTCTAGCATCGACTTCTTCCGGAAATAGGATCATTAAGTGGACGAAATTGCAGAAAATTACAGAAAATTGCCTTGATGTCACCTGATTATAAAAGTGAAGAAAATCAAGAGCAATTATAATTACACTTTCATTCTCACTGATTAGCAGTCTCGGGGAAGCCACGACAATTTAAATTTTAGAAGACAAGTATTTTAATTTGATCCCTTGGGACAATTTCTGGGCAAAGGTATAATTTCAGATGTTGTTTAGTCGCGAAATTGCGACCTCCCGATGCTAAAGAGTGGGGATCGATCATTGAGTGTTGGTTTTCATTTATTCTCCTCCTGGGTTCTTCCGTTGACTTTCATAGACAACCTCATCTGCCTCAAGGACTGACAATGAATACTCCCTGCCTATTTAGAGTCCCAATCTTCGCAAGACCGGACAATGCTTAATCTCCACAGCCGCACTCACAATACAATAACTGCTCCCTTGCCTAATCCACCATTTTATAACAGGATGATTTGGTCTCGTCGCTTCCGCTCTCAAAGAGCTCGTTGAAACGAAAGCTGTCTGTTGTCATACAATTGCTCGCTGATCGAATTCGTCTGACCAGAGTGGTCATAATTCAAGCGATTTTTTTTTTCCTCAGGAAAGTTCAAATGTTGAGCCTAAACTGCGAAATCAACGAGCACTTGGATTTTCCTATACCCCACTTGAGAACAAACAGGTTTAATCCTTTCAGCGATGACTAGACCTTTCCTAACCTTGGTTAAAATATAAAGGACGTAAAATATTCAAATTCGGTTAAATTCGGATATAATTAGGGCGGATTTAGTTCCATTTCTATTCGGTGAAGACTCAAGTGGTATATTTACATGCCTGTCTATTACCACTAATGCTAGCCTTTCGTGTCATTGTGGAATATTTGAAGCGTGCGTTCGGTTGCATTTTTAAAAGGAATAATCAATCTGTTCACTTATCTCGCTCTTGAGAAGAATGATGTTGCGGTTCCAGACTGAAGGGCCTCTCATGGCAATATTGAATTATCTAAAGCGATGTCTACCCGCAATTTGTAAATGTTCTTGTATTTTGCAACCTCTTCAGACCTAACCCCGTAATTGACAGAAGTTCTGCCAATTTGGTTGCAACTAGTTATATGAAATAGCTAACATTCTATGGCGTTCAAAACTAGTCTAAACTTTAAATAATGACCAAATGATGTAAAACTTTCTTGAAATTGTGCTTAAATTAATTAGCCATACAAGAAAGCAGCTATTGAAGAATTACAATATTATGTAAAACAGTCAACATTTGCTAACATTATTACCTCACTGATATTTTTATTTTATTATATTGCAGATTGCCATCTATGATGCTAGATATTTTTAATATACGTAATTATAGTCTGAGCTATGACAATCAAATACATATACAGTACCGGTACATGTATCTGTTTGCCTAAATTAAATTAAATTAAATTGAAAATAAAGTAAACACATTCTAATTCTACGTGCTATTATTTTACGGTAGAACAATTACTACATTTATATTCACCTTTTACTATCGCCGTTTACCATATTGAAGATGCCGAGGAGTGATCATGAGAACATAAATTCCTTATTGTATTATTGAGGGAAGCAAAACAATGTAGACGTTATTTTAGCATGCAGAATAGGTTTGCCTAAATTAATACAACTGAGCATTATGTTTCACTATTTCTTTATATTCTATATGTTTGATAGAAGAAAAATGGTAACTACATGTATTTTGTGATTTATTATAATGAAGTTTAAATACTACAACTCTGTCTACATATGTACTATAGTACATCTGTATGTATGACAGTATGTATTTTAAAGCAATCTGTATCAGTGGTCTTTGCTGAAAGTAATGGTTAGTTTAAATAAATACATAGAAATATCCCATTTTGAAGTATATTTTGCGGGTATTATATTATTATGTTTTAATTTGAATCAGTAAGCAAGTCCAGTTGATATTTATCTGTCACAACCATTGCTGTAGTTGTCATACTCTTCTCTTATTCGCAATAAATCTTCTATATCACATTTATAAAATAAACATTAACTAAATTAATATGGTGTCGGCATAGTTGCCGACGAAACGTCGTAGTTTATCGTATGTACATAGACATTTCATTTATATTTATCCTAAATTAATATTGCAACTACAGTACCTAATGCGAATGCCATACATGCATAATACGATCATATGCAACATACTAGTAATCAGTGCCTAGCTCTTAACAGATCCATGTGTCACACGTATCTAAATACAAAAGTAAGACGTGTTATCTTCAATCCTGTACCAAGCGCATTACGACTCCTCGCCCCTCATTGTAAAAGACAGCGTGTGAAAGCATTTCCTTGGCGTAGACCACTAATTTCTGTCGTAATACTGTTTTTTTCCTCGCGTTTATTATAGACTTACGCTGTGATTATAGACACACGCAAGATCTACGCAATGACTAAATAAGCTATAGATAACGGAGCATCTTCCACAGACGTCAAACTGTCAGGACACACTGACAGGACCCATGCTGGTAGGTTACGTCGTTAAGATGTCGGCTTGATTCTGCCGCATCGTTGACTTGAGATCCGCTTCCGTCATTCACCACATACAGACAATGGCACGGAAAACTCTGGGAGACAACGGAAACGCACTTTAATCCCACCTAACAAGTGTAGGTGTTTCTCAACAATTACGTCTGACGGGTGGGTAATGTGTATTATGAGGTGTTATGGGTGATATATGATATACACTGGTGGAATCGGAATCGGAAGGGTTCTGTGCCTAATGCGTATACGTCTGAAAAAGCAGCAGAGCATAGGCGTAAGCCGTTCTAATATTTAAACGTATGCGTAAATATTCAGGGGTATAGGTTAATGCAACAGATTTTATTTTGAAGTGCAAAATATATTGAAATATCTTCTTCAATGCTTGATGGTAAATTAGTGAAAAATTGCTCCATGAGATTGAGAATAAAGAGCGTTGTTACTTATAGTATTCAATCGCTTATACATGGCTATTATTCGCCGATAAATTTATTGTCAAATTATAATAAACTTATTCATATTACGTCCAGTACACCCTCGAAAGAGTGCTTTTTGCGAGCTACATTATTACCCCGGTCAATGGATCGTGTTGCGTTCATTCAAGGCGCTAACAGATGTTCAAGCTATGTTCTGATGTTCAGAGATAGACCCATAATAACTGTATAACGATGTCCTTGTACTTTATTATGAATTGTATTGTTATATAATTTATTTAAGCTAGATTGGTCAACACCACAGATTAGGATTAATATGTTGACATCGTCTTGCGAATGAACTTCTTTGTATACACCGTCCGGAAACACAATATGACACTATGGAATTTAGTAATTAGAAAATGAGGTACGTCACACTTTGATCACGTGACTCGCTATGCGATGTATCAATACTTCGTGGTAATCCCTATGCAATATACCCGATACATGCACGCTATAACGTTGTTATCCTCAGTCTCAGATATATAATTACCAAATGCTATTTTGGCTTGCCGTTTCCAGTAAATACAATTGAGACAATAATGACAGATGAGACCTTAGTTTTAGCCATTCAGCCTACACGTGTTGCTCGAAAATAACCAAAGGTTCTACGCGTTATCCTCTAAAAACACTGCTTAATCATATCAACAGCATTTCACGACCGCCTCCACTGTAGTTGAAGAGCTATCTGTAATATCTCAGCATGAGGCTAGCTGGGGCAATGTTTCAACTCCGATACCTCCCTTGAATAATTTAGTACCCATATCAGTAATCCACGTCACATTGTGACCTCGACTGGATTCTAGGAATATTTATTACCTCAGTGTAAAAGTTGCACACGACGAAAAAGATCCAATTTAACTTAATACGAGATTCATGACATTCCGGAAGTCTGTAAACCCTTTGCTGCGTGACGTCTAGAGCATGCGTGCCTACTAAGATATATTTCTTTCGTTGCGTGTAATACATCGTCCTTTTAATATAGTAATTGGTAAACGATATCTCTCTATGTCTTGATAAGCTTATGTTTTCATAACTAATTGCAGACGATAATAGTAACAGGTGTTTTGTAATGAGAACACAACGGTTGAACATTATATTAACGAGGTAACGTTGCTATCATTTGCACTGAACGTTCTAAGAGAAGTAATATAATTGTATGAACATACATTCCAATATAATATCGTATGATATCTATATTATCTAATGATGAATGTGGTTTTCAAAGCTATGGCTAATTATGTACAAGAACATGTTATTAATATTCTATTTGATTTTGACCATATACGTATACAATAGATTTATGTAATGCTATAATATAAGTAATTCTACAAATCTTTTAAATTTAGCCAGGATGAAGAATTGGTATGATAAATATTTCCCATTTGCTAAATATCATCCTTTAGGCACTAACTGGAAACACAACTAACTGGACAGGTACTGGCGTAGTTCTAGACTGTCTCGTGATTACATGGAGGTTGACTCAAACAGATTATGCATGTTATAATTCTGTATTGTATACAGTGTGAGATGTAAATAAAATACCTGTCTGTCTGTCTGTCTGTATAACTATGTTCTGTATATGTATATGTATGTTGCTGTGTGTCCTGTCTTTTGCTATATCACTTTGTGTGATTTTTGCGAAATAAATTCTGTTCTGTTCTGTAAAGGTTAAAAGACAATAGTCAAAAGCACAAAACTAATTTACCAGTAGTAGCTTAGAATGTTTCCTTTTATTATATGCGGACCAATACATATTTATTCATGCGTCCTCTGGAGTTGGGAAGAGAACTAATTCTATTCATGATTTCAATGAATTGGTTCACGTTGAATTCAATGGAAGTGATGATGCCCAATGCAAATTTCTATTGCTAATCAAATGCCGTTTGAACAGCATTATGGTTAAACATGTTGAAATGGAATGTCCAACTGATGTTCGGCGTGTAATCAGGTCTGTGCATCACGCGTGGCACTACTCAGGGGAAGAGGGATCTGTCTGTATTGCTAGCCGCCCTTAACACTCATCCTTTCCTCCAACATATAATGGGCTCATCTTGAACGCTTCAAACAACCACAATAGGTCATGACTGAGGAACAGGTGACTAGAATTCGATCTCCGGATAACAGAGCTCTTCTGTCCGCTACGGTGCAATTAGGCGGTATTCGGGCGCTGTGATTGGTGGCTATAAATAGCTACCCACTCCCGCAGCCAAACAAATATCAAGAAATACGGTATTACAGGAATAGGCGTGTCCGTCAGTTTTAATGTCCACAATTGAAGGGAATAAAAAAACTAGTATCACTCGCCAAAGTTGGAATTAGTGAAGTCAGTCTCTCTCTAGATATGGCGGCGACTATCATTACCGGGGTAAGTTGACTCTATTTCATAAGGAAAATTTAATTCTCGTCATTTGTCAAATTATATTGTGTATTTCCTTCTGGAAGGCCTTTATTATTGTATCTAGGATTACGCCATCAGATATTTATACAGGAATAGTAACGTAATAAAACATCGCCGTAGACGGATATTATCACCGTACTTAAATACTGCGCGCACGGCTGCTTGACAAGGTTAAGGGGGAGTATGCTAATGTGTCAGATTGTAGCCGCGTAATTAGTCCTGTCAATATTACCTACAATTGACATAAATGATTTACAATAAATGATATTTATTAGTTCTTGAGAGGAGGATCTGTACATTCCAAAACCATCAATACGTACACTGGTGATGATGCTATTGTATCTTATTCCTTTTTTTCTATTAAAACATGGCACGTTACATTTACAAATCTTAATGGACATGTTTTTTTGTTTTATAATTGGCAAGGTATTTAACTTGTCACTGTCCATAGCATTAGGAATCCTAGAACAAATATAGGTTGGTAGTACAATGCCCGGAGATTGGTGTATTGGCTGATAGCAATCTCATCGTGATCCATCGTAACAGTTTATGATGGCTCCTTTTTTATTTACATCGAGATCATCTTAGAGGAAACAATAGACCAGTTGTCATCCTTGAAACACCAGCCAGTATGTCTACTTGCCATCTGTCATAGGATGACCAGTTGCATACGCTGATCTCTATTCAAACCAGTTGTATTTTCCAAATGCATATGCATGTACAACATTTAGTTAAAGAAGCGCGTCACCCTCACATACCGTGAAATAGGATATTTTTCTCAGTTAGAATTATTCTTAGCGGTGGTATATTGTTGGTTAATGAGTTATCTTTCTTGTTGATATGAAACGACGCGAGGGCGACGCAACTGTATTCTCATGGAGAATGATGCGGCTTTAGAATACAATGGCTATAATTAATTCATCTGGTAGAACAGTTAAGTAATAATATCTAAAGTCCATACATGTAGATAAAACATGTATGCCATTTGGCAATTTGTATACGGTACTTGAAAGTATACAATTGTAATAGAAATATACGCGACAACGTAACTAGACTCGATAAATAATGCGTACAAATTCCACAAGAAATTAGTTATCTTAAAATATAGGTGATTAATCATTCATAATTCAAATAATAAACAGATTCCCATTGTAGTAAAGGATACTTGATATATTTACAAGATGACAGCTAAAAAGAAAACATCACCAGCTGATCACGTTCAGCTTACTATTAACATAGTTTGTCATTAAAACTAAAGCATGTATATCTTAATCTAAGTTTAAGCCAAATAAGGCGTAGCATGTATGCTGTCAGTTACATAAGATCATTTCTAATATTGTAGCCACATACATGTTATAATGTTAATGTTTTACTTCATGTCATCCCTTTAGTTGTGTGGGGAACGACATTAATATAGGATGTTATCATCCTGTTTGTCAATCCCCTCTCATGATTTATGTATATTATTGCATTGTTAAATGTCTTGTGTGTATTTTCTTTCATGAGAATAAATATGTTTTTAATCAAATATATAGGGGGTCGGTGTAATTCATCTGTGAATGACATTCACGGAAAGTTTATTTTCTTACGCAGAAATATAAACTCTTAAAGAACATTACGAACGGTTACTAGATTAACTGTGAATACACACAACTCCAATTTTAGATTTATATGTTAAATGTATGTAGTGAAAACGCGAAACAAGTGATAACGCATATTCAAAGAAAATGTTCCAGTCAGCCCTTTTCAAATAATCCCAACGCAGATTCATATTGTTTTTACAATTTTGATTTACAAGTTGTAAACTTAGTTCTGAGAATACTATTACGGTGATGACCGTACTACTAGTAATTACGTATTTGACATTCATATTTTACTTTAATACTATAGTTAGCGATCTACTTTAAGAATTGTACATTATTTAAACAGCTTGTTTTAAATTATACATGTTCAATATACATTTCATTTTAATAACGTTAGTGGAAGTTTGACCATATGCAGCTAGTTTGACCATATGCAGACTGTATAATTCAATATTACATTTTATTATTTGAATACAGAACAACTATTATGAGTTATGAGTTATCCATACTGTCTAATTATATGCAGGCATCTACCACAAAACATATGTCTTCATATTTCGTATTTATGTATTCAGAATGAAATATAGTTTCATTATTTGGACACACTAATATGCAAATTAAATACAATTACTTATATGTACAACATTTGAAGAAGCTCTAGTACAGCACTATTTTAACATAGTATCATTTATTATATTACTGAATTCAGTACATTTTATAGGCAGTTGGTGGTACAGTATTTGCAAGTTGTCACCAAATTCAAACAAGTGTGAACTAAATTATCCATCATGTGCAGTAGGACATGACGAGCTTCATGATCAGTGATCAAATCAAATCAAGTCAAATAGTTTTATTCTCAAAATTCACATTGTAGTGACCTAGAGAACATACAATACAATACAATTCAATATACAGTAGGATATAAATGACTATTTGAATAGTAGTAGTCCATGTTTCATGATTGAATTTCAAAATTCACATTATAGTTATATAGAGAACATACAATACAATACAATACAATTCAATATACAGTAAATGACTACTAGTATTTGAATAGTTGTAGTCCATGTTTCATAGGATAAGACAATCGAAATAAAATTCAATTTCTCAAACCATGTATCATGTAGTTTAAAGCTGTCGAACGTTAGAAGACCAATAACGCAAACAAAGTATGAACATAAACATACTAGGTTATCTAAAGGAAAATTCTCATCTCTGAGAGGCCATATTTCAAGAGGAAAATTACCATGACGACTTCAAAGCCAAATCCCGCGAAAGGCTAATCCTTGTTTGACTATTTTGACAGAATATAACACAAGCATATGAAAGCCATACTCTTATTGCGCATTGTGTATTGCATCATAGATCATTATATCACGTCGTTTCTTTTGCTCTTGCTATCGGAGTGGAAACTAATGACTATGAATCAGTCCAAACGGCCCATTTCGACCCGCGCTCTGTGTTTAACTCGAGCACTATGACAGCAACGGACCTTTAATTACCTCAACAACATCTATCAAGAGGGGAAACAAGGCTATAATTGGTCTCAGTGATAACAGACCTCTAGGATTTACCTAAGGTGCATCAGAAACAATGTGAGTAGAGTCTGGCCTAAGAGTAATCCACGTGTATAGCTGTCGGAGAAAACACCAGATTATATATTCGTATTTCAGAAAGCTGGTCTGTTTACTCGTGTATATTCATCTGTCTGCCGAGAAATCCAAGTCAGATCTCTCAAAGCATAACATATAATAACATGTGGTACCTCAGAAGCATATCAAGTTTCTCGTGGCGTATCATCTCGAGTTGGCGTATTGGTATTGTGTCGGGATCATCAAAGACGTATACAGAAGTTAACGACAGATCCTCAAATTGTAGATAATATGATAATGAGATTAGGTTGTGTTTAAATATTAAGTCTTAAGACACCCGTTTGTGTCTGATTTATGCTCTTTAAAAATCGCCACGCATTGTTCAGTCGTTATCAAACTTGCCAATAAATATGACAAACACATATAGAATTATCGTAACATGTGGACTGGAAGGTTACTATCATCCACAAGTGCATTGGCGCAATGAAAAGTATAACTCAAAATAATGTCTTTACTTATAACGCAATATCGACATTAAACAAATTTAAATCTACTGACATTTATTTATTTAGAACGCTATATAGAGAAATGTAGAACGCTGAAACAAGCATGTATACTTTCTTTGGATCATTGAGAACATACATAGTACATAGTATTGGCTTTCTTTTATTGGTCGACACACATTTAATACTAGTAAGCACAACATAGGAACGGTAGTGATGCAATTTATCTATTCATCAAACATATACGTAATTAATGATCCAGTCCACATCGTCGCAGTAGACGCTATTTTATCCATGCAATCATATAAGCATTAATACTTGGTTGAATTCCACGTCATGTACTGTGAACTAATTTTAAGACACTATACAGCAGCACATTTTCCACTACAAAATACTAAACATTGTCAAGGCCTCTGCCCAAAATGTAAATTTCTTTTAAACAGTTGTTCTCCCCAAAACACAATATCATAGCTTCCAGCAATTTTACAAACACATAATCATATCATTTGATATTATCAGTGTCATTATCAGCCTAGAGGAGTCCTTGAGAAGATGATTATGTCTCTATCAATACATCAACATCATAAACTCAGTTTATTATTTATACAAAACACAAAAGCAAACATTCTCTCGACGGATGATCAAACACAATCAAGCAAACTAGCATTGACATATCTACATTTACACGACAAGACGGAACGACAATTTGTATTGATAAAGCCATCCATGAAATTGTCCATGCCTTTAATGATACCGTAATTTAAGGCAACACTGTTTCCCCTATTGAAATATTCCTGCAGAGAAAACAGAATTACCCATCCCAGGCTTAACGTTGCTAACTATGAGGGACAAGGGGGGTTTCTTTCCATTCTCCAGAACGTTGGGAGGTGTGTTTGAAGTGGTCATTTCTACGATGGTCGGTCATTTTGTCACCAGTAGGAGGTCAGCTTATCGAATGAATCTCAACACTTGGACGGTTTGGTGTGTGTATGGGCTAGCTCTACAGAGGTTCCTGTACCGGAATAGACAGTAGGTTTATACATAGACCTGCGTGGAGGTTCTGTGTTAACTCCAAGGTGTGTACTGACACCACAGAACAACGGGTATCTCGTGTGGTGTGGATCATCTCGGTTTTCTCATGGCGCCAGTTATATTTGGATCTATACTGTATGTAAGTAACATAAGTAACACTATTAAACTTAATCCATGATGGAACTTAATGAGATAATGATGTATATGTTTTGTGTGGATCCAGCACAGAATAAAAGGTGTACATTAATCGTGGTAAATTTTACGTATTGAAATCCATATTCAATATGTGTTGTCAAATGTGATGTTGCTCTATATATTAACCAATACTATGGTTTTAGAATGCCCTGTATTGCCATTATTTAACATTGAGATACATATTATAATTGGTTATCGACGATTGTTATGTAGTAGATGTGTTGTCAACATAATAATTTAAAAACAAAATACATTTAAAGGAAATGGAATACAATTGATATTAAATATGTAATAAATATTTGTATCGATCTGTGTACAAATTAAATATATTATAACTGCCTGATGATGTCGGCATAGTTGCCGACGAAACGTCGTGGTTTATTATTATTATAGTTATATGTACATAGACATTCCCTTCATTTATATTTATCAAATTAAATATAGAAATGTTCCCATACCTAGCTTGCACCAAATACACCCTCGACATAGTATAGATTTATAATATGGCCATATACAACCATTTATCAAATGAATACCCCAAAGAACTCACAACAGAATTTACAGGTAATGTTACGCTTTATTCTCTTGACATCACCGGATATATCATGTTCCACTAATATAGTCATTAGGTCTCATTTAAGACCCGTATAAACATCCCCGATCCTGTAAGTCGCTACAACATCCGAGATACGCCAGGAATTTAACGGACAATCCTCCTATCCTCCACGTCAAAGAGTGTCCAATTTCACCTACATAGCAATTCAGTTCCTTTACCGATGCACTTCTATCATAGCTTAAATAAATCACCGCGCTTCCCCTACCCGATACCCTTGTAAAAACTCTCTGAGGGGGCTTCTGTTTCGCAGTCACTGTCCCCGGACTCCAGCCCGCCCAAGGGGTACGTTAAGGGTAATTCAACTCCGTACCTTCATTTTTATTCCGGGTTAGTAACTGTAATGTGTGTGAGTTTTCGTGTGTGTGTGTGTGTGTGCGTGTGTGTGTGCGTGTGTGTGTATGTGCGTACGCGGGCGTGTGTATGAGAAGATGTGTGTGTCATTTGAACAATACGTAAATCTGATGTTCATGATCATGACAGGTAACTTGCCTCTATACTTCACTCATGGATATCATAAGCCGCTAACATACTATTTCGCTCACCAAAAAACCCCAAAACAATGTCGGTATGTATCAGATTTGCAACTTATTACTTAAAAGTGGGCCAGGTGCCAGTTCTATATTTTCAAAAACTACATCAAACTTCGGCGATCGTGCCTTCAAAGTTGCTGCTGCAAGATTGTGGAATGGTCTGCCTGAC
>JAVCKZ010064667.1:0-14794 GCA_034780755.1 Lepetodrilus elevatus
ACATGTGATGGTCTGTACCTAGTTTACATTCATACTAAGTGACTAACTAGGGAGTTCTGTCTGGAGAAGCTATGGGGACTTGCCTGGTGTGACCCTTGCTGGTCCTTTATAAGCTTCAAATTGAAGGTGTTGTTTACACATCAGGTCTAGCAGATTCCCACATCACCGCTGCACAATTTTTACTTGTGTTTTAATGGAGCTGGAACCAATCCTGTGGAACAGTCTACCAAGTAATATCAGATGTACACGCTATCTACAAGCTTTCATGGTTCAACTTGAATACAATTTCCTAGTAGAAATACAAAAGTACTTCCTGTAGTAAATGTTGCCACATTGCCGTGTTTCAGCCGGTCTCCACACAGGGGAGGACGCAAGGCCAGGCGTACGTGACGATACAGCAGCCGATGGGTCCGGGGCGTGGCCAGCCCACAGTGCTGCAGCAGACCGCCACAGGCACCACCCTCAACACGGTGCAGGTGTCCGGGTCAGTGGGTCAGCCACAGGCAGCAGTCACCAGCTCCGTGGTACCGGCAATACAGCATGGTGAGAACAATCCCATTGGTCAAAGTTTTCCGGTATAAGCCAGATTTTCCGGATTTTTCTCTCCCCAGATTTTGAAGAATCGCTTTTTCCAAATTGTTTTGCCCTGTACCCACCGGGGGCTGTACTTGCATCCAGTATTACCCCCCCTGTTTTTCTCTCAAAATGTTCAACTTTCACCGATACAATCTTGATACTGTGGTTGAAAGTATTTAAAACAATATATTTTTTTATGAAATTGTTTAGAGTACAGTTTCATGTTCATCTCAAAGATTTGTGCTTGAATGTTACAATGCAAAGTTTTGAGCGGAGCATGAAATCGTGCTCATAAAGGTTTTGTAGCCTTTCAGGATAGTCTCTTGATTTGTTGATCTTACTTCCATCGTTGAGCCGTTGTCGCATATGGCTGAAATATTCCTGCAGCTACACAAAGCATTATAACCAATCAATTATAGTACATTTGACGTCAATGCTAGAATAATCTGCACTCGATTTTGTATGGGGAGTTTTGTGTGAATGGAGTTTCTACTACAGTTGTTTGGTCGTTGTTTTTGCAGGTCAAATGTCTCAGCAGATGATGGAGAACGTGAAGAAGTGTAAGAACTTCCTGTCCACGCTCATCAAGCTGGCCTCCAGTCAGCCGCCACAGACTGTCCGCAATGTCAAGGAGCTCATACAGGGCCTCATTGTAAGTGTTGCGCATACAGGAACTCTTGTATAGTGCTCTCATAAATACTATCAATAATAATATTTAAAATTTTTGTTTGGTAGCGCTATGATCAATCACTGAATGAATAGAATTTGGTGCACATTATTATTGTTATTATTATTATTATTATTATTATTATTATTATTATTATTAAGTGCATGATCTCCATGTATTAGAGATCGCTACAAGAGTCCTTATGGTCTTGTAGTACATATATGATAGCTTTGAGAAACCTTTTTGTTCATTTTTAATGTAGCCGAGCTTGCTTCTGTTTGCAGGACAACGAGGTTCAACCTGAGCAATTTACAGAACGGTTACAGATTGAGCTGAAATCATCACCACAGCCATATCTTATCCCCTTCTTGAGAGTGAGTGGAGTTTCATCTACTCGTGCCCAAAATGATTTTAAATTGTTTTTAATGATTTGTTATTATGTTATACCTTGGTGTATTCCTGCATCAACATACTCTGATTACTGCAGAGTTATCTCCCTTGGTTCATGTTCATGTAATGTATGGAGATGTTCCTTTCACTCTAGAACAGTTTTCTGAATATTCTGAACAGCATTTAGCAAAGAAATGAAACGACAATTGTAGTACTGGATGTGCGGAAGTGAGCCGTGTTTCTTGATTTGCACTCTCGTCGTCATGTAACATACCATATGGTACTCTTGCAACCTTCATAGCGGCTAGCTGCTTTCTGGCAAATCAAGCAGCCCTAGTGTGAAGCCTTCCTTGTTCTTTTCACTGTTGGAACACAATTTGATTACTAGTATTTGCATACGGGTGAAATATTCCTGCTGCGACATAATTTCATCAATCAAACTAGTGTTGATATATTGATGTAAATTTGTAAACAAGTTTCTTTCTGATCACAGAAAAGCCTGCCTCTACTGCGGCAGTGTCTGATCTCGAACCGGATGACCATCGAGGGAGTCCGGCCTCCCCCCACCAAGGTCCTGCAGCAATCCATGCCTGTCCCCCCAGTGCAGCGCTCCATACCCACCATAGTACAGCAAGAACAACACATACAGGTAACCAACTAAATTATTGCCATCCGTGATATATCTTTAAAGCAGCTTTAAACCCCAATTTAATTTTTTTAAATTTAAAAATAATAATCAGGGTGGATGGTAGCACAGTGGTAGAACATTGGACGTCGGAGCCAAAGATTCCAGGTTCAAATCCTGCCCCGGGGTCCCGGCATTGACGTTAAACTCCCATATTCACTCACTCACCCAATTTAAAAAAGAATTAAAATAAAATCCATCATGTTTTGCAGCGTGTCAAACATGCAAACAGATGATACTGTCATGATCGTGATAGGATGTACGGCCTGTACCATGGCAACGCATTTATCCTCCTTGGTCTGTCGGTACCAGCCAGTGTTCGCATTGATATCAGTGATAAAAATGCCTCTAAATTCCAATTAAATAAAAAAATATATATACAGTATATGTAATGCAGTTACTAATTTCCAATTTTCATGAAAAAATTAGCCCTTGCTTTTATTGCTTTGATTACTAGTATATAAATACTGATGTATTTGTATTATTTGTATCACTACTGATGTGTTTGTTGTGATTCACAGCCTGTTGTCCGAATGCCCCATCCCTCGACACATGTTCAGATCCGACCTGGCATGACGGCGTTGCCACAGTCGGTGCAGGCGATGGTACACAACAAGCAGCAGCCCGGTATGGCAGGCTCCACGACGCTCAGTGTGGTGCAGGCGCGTGTCGGCAAAGCTGAACCTGGCCCCTCGTACAAAGAGAAGAGGAAGTTTGAATCTCTCAAGTGAGTTCAAAGATCAACGATAGAAACTAACTAGTGTTAATTTTGATCCATGTTGATCGAAAAATATAATGAGTGTTTTTATTAGTTTTCATTGATTGAATTAGTGCTTTTCATCACATGTAGACGAGTCAGGTTCCGAGATTACAAAACCTTTTGCGTACGATTTCATGCTCGAGCTCAATTTTATTATGGAGATTTGTGAACAAAACTTTTGAATTGAGCATGAAAGAAGTTTTGTAATCTTGAGGCCTGGTCAACGTTCTGTAATTTGTAACCACAAAAGCTGTAGTAGCCCATTTTCAATATTTTATCAGCAACTTATGGTATTTGTGGTGTTATTTTCATGTTATTATTTTTCTCAGGGATGACGATGACATCAACGATGTTGCCACCATGGGTGGAGTCAACCTGTCAGAAGAATCCAAAAACATTTTAGCAACCAATGCAGAGTTCATTGGGACGCAAATTAGGTCTTGTAAAGATGAATCGTTTCTTTATCATGGGCCGTTACTCAGTAGAATACAAGCTATTGGTGAGTTATTGTTTATCCCTGTGGGGACCCAGCTTAGAGTTAGTCCCAACACTGAGATTCTGAAACCAACACTGAGATTCTGAAACCTTTTGAACATGATTTCATGGATTTGTGAATAAAACTTGTTTATCATAAAATTATTGCAGTGTGAAAAAATATTGTCTGTATGAGTAATGTTCCCTATTTATCAAGACCTGTGCCCTTCTGTTCGAAGCTACTTGTTAAAGGTATTCTTCAACCACAACCACTACTTGCCTTTAGAATACTGTCATTTTCTTCAGGGGTTGGGGATGAGAAAGGAGATTTTACAAATAATAAAATATTTTCTGAGAGGAAACAATTCTTTGAACAAGTCTGATACATGTAATATTATTAAGGTCGGCTGCACTAGCTGTGAGCACTAGGCGTTTCCTTAATATGTATAAAATTACACATTGTGAGTTTGAGCCTCACATGTGGCAATATCTTTTTCAACTCTTTGCAAAAAAAGTAACAACTATGAACCGTGGAATAATGAAATAACAATAAATTAATTGTATATTTGTTTTCAGCGAAAAAACACGGAGTAGAAGAAATAGCTTCAGATGTTACCAATATAATCTCACATGCAACACAAGAGAGGCTTAGGAATATGGCAGAGAAACTTTCAACATTAGCAGAGCATAGGATAGAGATGTACAAGGTGAGGGAGTCTTTGCTTGTTATTTTTCTGTATTTTATTTTGTGTGCACACATTATTCTATTGATAAATGGTTCATCGCCTATGGGTGAAATATTCCATCATGATGTAAAGCATTGATTCATTTTTCATAATTTTCTCATTTCAGGTTGATCCGCGATATGAAGTTACAAAAGATATAAAATCTCAGTTATGTTTTTTACAAGAATTAGACAAATTAGAAAAGAAGAGGCATGAGGACCAGGAGAGGGAAATTCTATTACGAGCAATAAAGGTGAGTTTCATATCTCTGATTTGTAAGATTTTTATGTGCAGTTAGCCTTAATTTATCACTGCCAACTGGTTCGAGGCCGGTGGTAGCGCAATGTACAACCAAGCCCGCGCCCCCCAGTCTTGGAGCCTGGCATCAATGTTTGCGATAGTTTCTTTTCTGATGCAATCTTGATAGGCTTTGCTGTTTGCATATTGGCAATGCAGTTATCATTCTTGGTTTATCAGTACCAAGCCAGTGCTTGCTGGTTTGCTGCAACAATCGTTGCTATGGACGTTTGCCCTAATCTGACATGCAAGTGAAATAATCTTGAAAGTGACTCTAAACCCCAATTAACCCTCTCCATGCTGAAGGTAACTGGAGATGCCCTAAAGAGCAGTGACTGTGTCTAATCCAGCAGGGAGAGGGTTAAAGAAACAAATAGAAAAATAACTGCTCTATGGATGTTGTGGGTTTCCTGCTTGCCTAATCTGACAAGCTGTGATGCAAGTGAAATAATCTTGAAAGCGGCTCTAAACCCCAATTAAAAAATATTATGGTGCTCACAGGTTTACTTTGTTCAACAAGTGTTGCAGATTTCCTCCTGCCATGAACTGATTATACTACGAGCAATCATGCCCATTGATTATTGATTACCCAATTAGGTGTTCTGCAGATAGTAACGGTCAGCTATTTGTGACAAACTATACAATATATCTTTTTACGTTACAGAGTCGGTCAAAGAATGAAGATCCAGAACAGATGAAATTGAAACAGAAAGCCAAAGAGGTTTGTTGTCATTCTTGAATAATCAGAGTCGTGTACGGGTGAAATATTCCCGCTGCGACGAAAAAACACTAAATCAATCAATCGATGAATAATCGGACATTTAATTTTTCGAATGGATACATAATGATCTGTTTCTTGTTAATTGATCTCGGTTGAACGATCATGTTTGAATGTGCGATTGTTTATACAGTTCCAGCTACAGGAGATCGAGGCGATGCGCCAGAAAGAGGCGAACGAGACAGCGTTACTCGCAATTGGTCCTCGTAAAAAACGGAAAACAGAAGTTCCTGGCGACCAGGGTCAAGGGGTAAGATTATTATTTGTAATTATTTGTACTTTTGTATCTGGGACCCATTTCTTATTTATATAATAGGCTCTTAAATTTGGATATATATGAATATCTCGCCCATAGGTGACGACAAATTTGGATGTATTATGATTGCTCAAAGTCATAATACATCCAAATTTGTTTTCGCCTATGGGCAAGATATTTCCTCTGCGACGTAAATTGCTCATACATGCACATAGCACTGTTGTGTAGCAGCAGTGAAATGTTTGTTGATGTTCATAACTCATGCATATGAATATGTTTCAGGCGGGTAGCAGCAGTGCTTCTATGAGTAACGGGTTAGGTTCTTCATCAGGGCGACCATCTGTGAGTACTCCATGTCTAGTGCCTTGTTTTTGTAAACAGTGTCTCACCATTCTCACAATTGTTTTATACACCATCCCTGGTTGCGCCAGCAGGAGAAATATTAAAGAATAATGTTCTAGGAAATAAATGTAGTTGTTTTCTGTGTGACTTGGCCAGCCATAGCTAGCATTATTCACTCTCCCGATATTGTCCCAAATGGATGATAGTCGTAAATGGATTAAATATTCCCACAGGTCATATTTATGATATGAATTTCAATTTTTAAAAAAGAATTTTGTTTGACAATTTAATTTGGTTGTATATTATAATGATGTTTGTCGGGTATGCGTGAAATATTCCTGCTGCGACCGAAAGCACGAATTCAATTAATATTGGTCGTAATACATTTCCTTTTTTATTCTAGATGTCACGGCCGAGAATTAAACGAGTGAATCTCAGGGACTTGATCTTCTTGTTGGAGCAGGAGCGGTCTTCCACCAAGTCCAACATACTTTACAAAGCATTCCTAAAGTGAACCATCCCTGGAGGATGTCATTGACCTTTCACCCCCCAACCTCATGGCTGTGATCCAACGGGAGTTGCCTCCCCTGTTGTCCCCCCTGATGACGACGGCGCAGCGACCCTGCTTCCCGTTCCTCTATAGTGCTACACAAGGGGGCGCAATCTCCTCCTCCTGACCTTGACCGTTGACCTCGATCTCAGGCATATTCTGACGGACACCGATGCCTGATTAATAACCTCCAAGGTTTTCGTCCTGTTGATAACGCAGATTTGTCTGTATGAGTGCTATGGGCAGGGGGGGATTCCTCTGTGAAAGAGAAAACATGGTCGCTATGTGATAACAGAAGGTATATAGGGCTACGAGGACCTGCTACTACTATTGGTTTCAACAGTGTTACAAAACATGGCCTTTGCTGAACACTAGCATCAATCATATATTCGCGGACTATGGCAGCAAGTATCTTGCATTTATAACCATCGATCCGAGATTCGTCGGCGTGAATGTTGGAGAAACGTATTCTATTTTGTCAAACAGTTCACAAAATATTCTCACATTCATACAATTTTTTTTTTGCTATTGAAAGTCAATGAAGCAAAGTGAAGGGACTTCTGTAGGAATGATGTGGCGGCATGAGATTTAGTTTGAGAGAAATGGTGTGTATTTGCATGGAGACTATTCTGTAATAGGAAATCGTCATTCAGAATCTTGTGCAATGGCCATGGAACTGGTTGCATGACTACGGTACTTACATTGTCTAATATTATTATCGGCACTTCCTAAGGCAGCAAGCATGTCCATTTGTATCATTCAGTCTGAAGTCTGGTCCATTGAAAGATTTAGTTAAAATAATCATCAGCTCGTACCGTTGTTTACCTAGCTTAATCACGTCAGTTAGCAAATTTGAAGACGATTAATCTGTTAATATTCTTCTGTTTAATTGTAAATCATGGTAACCTGTAACTTTTGATTACTTTTGTAATTATAAATTGAAAAAGATACTGGCTAAGTAATAGCAAAATAATATTTGCAGTGTATTAGAAGATGCTATCTGATTGGGTAGAATTTGATTGGATTTTGCAGTGAATGATAAAATGTTATGTGATTGGATAGAATATGAACAGTGCATGATGGGAGGTTTTTGTTTGGTTTGATGCAGGGCGTAAGCAAAAATAAAGCATTGAATATCAGAAGGAAAATAAGCAGAGTTATTATTCAATGATAACTAACTGTTTAGGCTTATTCCTTTCGCCATTTCTAATATATATTTTTTTTAAGATAAATAGGATAAACTGTCTGCAGAATATAATATAAATAATTATTTTTATTTTCCATAATGGAAAAAAATATGGTCTGCGGATTTGTAAACCAGGGAATCAAATAACGATGGCCTAATAATCAATCACTGTTCAACTTTCAGTCAGAAGCATTTCAGGATCATTTTGTCGGGATCATGGTCATTACTTGGCAGCAAGCATGAACAATAGACAGATTGACCAGTTCCATAGTATTATGGAAATAATAGAGAACCTAGTAATTAAATTCTAAATGCTCACTGGTCCCAAAAGGCCAGTGTGTGATGTTATGAAACCAATCGGCATCCATTGGCATGCATTTATGATATTTTCTATTGAGCTACTGGTGGTGACAGATAAAGCTTGGTGAACAAAAGTCGCCTTCCATAATATTATTTCTATAATTTTTCTTCACAGATAACTTTTCATCAAAGCTAGGATAATAACGAATGTCTATTTTATCAATGAAACATACTTTGGATTCTGAATTTAACACCAACTTTACCATTTTCAAAAATGACACTGGATTGACAATGCAAAGTCAGCTGTAGAACCATCGCCTATTTTATGATAACCCTGGCTTACTGAAAGTGAACTGTTTCTTGTACGAGCTTGTCCAATGTCTGCGTTGTCATCTGGTCGCGATCATTTTCTCCATGATAGAACTGTCATAAAAAGTTGTATATTTTGTGTACCGTATCAATGAGGTGTGTGTATGTGTGAGAGAGAGAATGGGTCATGTCATGAACAGATTAAGCAATACAGAAGATAATTACATCGGTTACTTGAAGAAGAGACGGATTGCTTTGTATATCAATATATATGTGCAAACCTGAGCAAACTTGTGATAACAACACTCTAGAGAAAGTTATTTGTACAGTGTTAATTTATTCCTTCAGTTATCCACACTACGTAGTGGCTGTAGTATATAATAGACATAATACTGAACATCTTTGGTGTCTCTTTCAACAAACATAACACTTTTGTAATTTTCTCTTCTATGAATATATCAAAGAATTTGTTTTCTTCATGTCATCATCATCATCATAATCATCATTATTATCAGCAAATGAACTTTGGAATCCAAAAGAATCATTTTTAATCATTCATCAAAGTTTTTTCATCATTGATATATTATCAATTTTCTGATTATATTTCATCATTACAAAGTCATTTAATCTGCAAATATGGTATTGGATTTTTTTTACGGTTTCTTTTACCATTGTTTATCTGGGTAGAAAACTGTCGACATTGTATCTCTTGGCATATTATTACTAATCTATTTTTTTTGTTTTGTTTTGATTTTGATTGAACATGTAATTTTTCTCGACAGACTTAATGCCATCTAGTATCTGCAGTTCCTTCCATTCAACTTCAGTCTTATCTTTGCAGGCAGCAGTTAAAATAAAAAACCATCACAGAACAAGTCTGCTTTCACGAAATTTGTCATACTTTAGTCCTAGTCTAAACCAGTGTGTATGCTATAGTCTTACGGCAGCAGATTTAGGCAGTATCTATAAGTATGACCCTTTCGTGAAACACAGACTTGATCTATACCTCACTTTGAAACAAACATAAGAATTCTTTCTATTTGTAGGATAATTTAATCAGTCTGTTAATTAACCCTCTCCCTGCTGAAGAAGGCACAGGCACTGCTCTTTAAGCCATCTCTGGTTGCCTCCAGGATGCAGAGTGTTAAAACACGTTGAATTTAGTCTGTATGGTGTGTGAGACTATGACCTATAATATGCATATACGCATAATTCAGTTAATTGCGACAGTGTTCAATATTATACTCAACAAAATTAAGGCCTGGGGTGCGTTCCGGCCAGACTACAATTTTATACTTTTTGATACATAGCGCTACAACACTGGTAGTACTACATAGTGCTACTTTTAGCTTCGCCTTTTGAGCCCGTAGTGTTTGGTAGCAAATAGTAGGAAAACCCAAAGCATGCATGGAATGGACTGGACGCATGCATAAACCGATTTCCTGCTATTTTGATACAAAATCATTTTGATACAGAAAAGTAGTGTATTGTAAAGTATATAAAATTGTTGTATGTCTGAACGCACCCCAAGATAACATCAACTGCACTGTAAGCATAACTGCAGGCTTGATAACACTGTTATTTTTTCTATGGATACCATTGCATCTTTTAGGTACATTTATGGCAAAGACTCGTAAATCAGCAAGCCAAGGGAGGTAATAAATAATGATTAGCTGCATACCTGTACACATTACTGAACACCTGCTTGCCTGCGTTTCACGAAAGCCGGATGTATATCAGGATGTAAAGCATGGAGTACATGTAACTCAATGCATCTACTCCGTGCTTTATGTCCGGCGTAAATATACACCTGTTTTGTGAAACGCAGGCTTGGATCGTATTGATGGATGAGGTTTTGTCCTGATATATTTTGTATTTCACTTTTATCTCGTAGACTGCAGCACTAGCAAACATTTGTATCTATGCAGTATAGTCTGAAAAGGAATATTTACAGTAAAAACATGACCCAAAAATGTATCAAAATAATTAGATCAAATTTCAAACATGGCCGCCATCTCCCCTTGCTATTTCTAACATATGAGCCTAATGCACCTGTTATTTTTAATTTTTCTTTTATACAACAAATATCTGATGAAACTATTTAGCGATCCATTAGAATTTCCATTCTCATGATTTACATAGACTAATTCATACAAATTTGAACTGCATTGCGCTTACTTAACATCCGTAAAATTCCCTTGGATATATCCTCTAAAAACAACAAGAATTGTTCATGAACCTATTTTTAACAAATATGTAAGCACATTGAGCTTCACATTAATAAAATATTTTTCACATGTAATCACATTAATTAAATAATATGATATTATGACATGCTACCCATTTGCTGTTATTGTAATGCCAACTACTATCTTCTTAACTTCAAGGAGGACTTAGATTTCCTGATAAAAGTTTAATTATATTAATAGATATTGATCCAATCCTCGCCAGCTGAAAAATAACTGCAAAGAAGGATATATCCAAGTACATTTGACGGATGTTGAGTAACGTAGGTGCAATGGTCTGTGTTTGTTTCGTCACATATGGGCGAAAGATTTCCACTGTGACGTAAAACAATACCGTAATTCACTGACTTTGTGTGTTTGATGATGCCCTAGCCCTAGACAAAAATCATGTATTAATCTTATTGGAGGATGATGCTCATGTCGAAGTCTGAATTTAACCATTTATTCAATATTTTGTAATTTTATTGCAGAAATATGTCGCATCACACTCTCAAAGAACCCCAGCACTTCATCTTCATTTGATAATAATATTATATCCATTTGAACACTAGTCAAATTAATTAGCTCTTTAAGATTAAAAACAGGTACATGTATCTATAGTGTACCGGGTAATACTCCCAGCTAGTCAAACCTAATATTTAAAGTGTATTAACCTAAAGAACTGATGATCCTACACTGCATACAGTGATGTATGTCTTTCCTAATGAATCTGTTATCTGTAAATCAGCTCATTTTCCATGCAGTCAGCTGGTTAGTTGTGTACGGCTATGACAACCATCTAGCCTTTGACCAATCACAACGTACTCTTCTAACCATGTGACTATGAAATAGACACCAGTTTGCATGTTTTGTAAACAATCCTTGTTTATCAATGGCAGATAAAAGAATTTATTTTGATGGGTTTGGTGGTTGTTGATGCCTGACAGTTTGGATTCTTACAAATATAGCTCTATGTATTACATATTGCAATAATAATAATAATGTGTATGAGTCCTTTTAACAATATAAACTTGTGTATTGGTGAATGTAATAAAGTAAATGCAATGATAGACATGGAACATTACTTGAGCATCCAAAGACAGGGGAGACAAACCATGTGTAAATTTATGATTGTATATGCATATTACAAGGTACGTAGTTGTAAAATGTTGTAATTGGACAGTTATCCAAGTCTGGTTGGAGGGTAAATTTGGTGTTATGATTCTTAATGGGATACATGCAGTAGAAAACCTAGAACAATTTATCAAAATCGCCTTTATTGATTTATACGTTTGTTTAGTTACTCTGTTGGAATAATAACCATGTAATAGTATATTTAAGAAAGGTAATATATTTATGTGCAATCAGAACTATCCAAAATGTTTGTCGCATAAATATGATTTGTTTTGCTTTTGTAAATGTACTCTCCAACGTTTGATGGCCAATACAACTTGGCAAAGTACAAAGCAATACTTTTATTTTGGAAAATAGAATACTGGTAGTCATCACGATGTACATCCTATCAATTAGATCTAATTATGGTATAGTAGATTTTCAGAGATTGAACTCTCTCCCTGCACTGCTCTTTAGGGCATATCTGGTTGCTTCCAGCAGGGAGAGGGTTAATTCAATTTATTTAAAATCAATATTCGAACCTGATATACGGTACCTTAGATTTCAGCAATCTGATTATAATTAGATTTCTTAATTTAATATTTAGGATTGTGTATCACTGCAGTGATGCTTAATCTAGTCGGATACTTCTGTTTCCTTCTGCTGAGCTTGATATTAGTACTATCGTAGTCTGATTATAATTGTATACTCAACCAAAGAAAGTAGAACAGAACTATTTTGTATTATTAAGAGACCATTGATCACTTTAGCAATTCTAACAATAAAAGGGTTAAGTTCATACTATCGTGGTATGAGGTTACGAAACATTTGAGTGCAATTTCATGCTCAAAGTTTTGTTCACAAATATGCATATATTTTGAGCTTGAACTTGAAATCATACTGAAAGGTTTTTCGTAATCTGAGGACCTGGTATGAAATTCAAGTAATATATTATGGTCTCTGATAGTGTTATGAAAAACAATGGATCTCAACGTATGCTGTATTCCAGTACACCCATTTCTGAGTATGCTAGATAAACTACCGTAACCATTTCTCATAACTATATTGTAGGTCGCAATGCAACAAGCACAATCTTCATCTTTCATCCAGTATGCTTGATCATCAAGAATGAACAAGGTTGAAACTGATAATACACGTACATATTTTTTTCTCTTTTTTTTTTCAATTCAATTTAGTCTGATTATAATTAGTCTTTACTGTTTTATATGAGCCATATTTTTTTTCTTCATTTTGTGTTGTCATGGCAACGTCAAATTCTGAGAGTGGTTATTTTGAGAGACATCAGTTTTGAGATACATTGTATCGTAATCGTATCTTATCGTGCAGAAGACATCCATCATTGAACAATGTACATCGGATGTGATCACTACTTTTTAATCTAAAAAACTATTACTATATCATACTCTGTCCATTTTTCACCTGTTTGTATAGACATGCTGAGTGTATGTATGCAATGCCCCTCCTCAAGGAGTGAGAGACTTGGTTCAACACTGTTGACAATATTTGTTTTGTGTTACTGAGTAACACCCATGTGTACATAAATGACCGAGGGGAGAGAACTCTGCCTTGAGGGTTGTTTTTGCAGTGTTGTCTAAATTATTGTAGATAACAAAGGAAATATTGTGTTGATTTGTACATTAATATTATGTTATTAGAAATCAGAACCACAACCTTGAATATGTAATTTATCCATGTGGAATAAATTATATGACAATGATTTTACCGAAGTTTTCATTTGTGATTGAAAAGAATTTTGTACAGATCTTGGATTGAGATACTGTATGGTTACTGTATTGTTGTATTATTATTATATGATAGGCAGGGGACACAAATTCTTTTTATCAAATTGATACTTCTGACTTTGGACAGTTTTTCCTCCCATTGCTAACAGATCCAGATCCAAATTGCCAAATCACGCTTGTGCTGTTATTAGAAATACAGTAGACCTCATATAACGTACTCATTGGTACCGGCTATTTTTGTCCGTTATATACGAAGTCATTTAAACGCATATGCTGTAAATTAGCGTTAGACAGGACTAGGACTTCAGATTCAGTACATTATAGGCGAGTGTCTGGTTTATGCGAGGCAATTATATGTGAGGTCTACTGTACATGTATATTTCCACGAGGTTTATGGATTGCACAATACGGTTGTTTTCATGGCATAACCCACCACCCATATATAAACTACTAAAGCAATATGCCACGTTTCATAAAGCTTTCACAGTCCACGACCTCAGAATCTAGTAGACTACTTTTATTTCTACAGATAAAAAACCCTGATGTATAGTAGTGAGTGACGAAAATGCTCCATTAATTTCGCATATATTACACAAGTTAACAACAAGAAAGATTTGTTTCAATCTAGAGTTTGGACCACAACGAGCGTGACGTTGAACAACAGAACATATTTGATTACCACATCCCGAGGGAGTAATCATTGAAGCCAAATTGAGGTGTCGTCAATATTATCGGAAGTAAATAGTTTTACTACACTCTGTGCAACATTAAATTATCTTTTTGGACATACATAACCAAAGTTCACATTTCCATAACATTATTTCCTACGAGATGGAACTAATTAAGTCGTCTGTGAAAGTCGCAAATGAAATGGAACGATCCCCGAACACGGAAGTAATCTTGAAATGGATCTCGAGGAGGCGCCGACGAAAGTTGCGGTCGAAGTGAGTTCCCACTTGAACTGTCCGATCTGTAAGAAGCTGTACCGAGACCCGGTGATCAACATACGATGTGGACACACATTTTGCCGGAAGTGTTCCTTCAGCACCACCCACTGCCCAGTGGACAATTCTCACTGCGACACCAGCCAACTTGTGTCCAACAGGTAGCCTACATATCTGGTATTTCAACGTTTGTAAATCTACTTGGAAGTCGGATTTGTATCTGTCCAAATGTAGATCTAATCAATATTAAAATATTTAATCCTTCTAGCTATTTAGTTATATAAATACCAACAGTATTTATAATATGTTTTTATATAATAAACATTGTCATTGTAAAATATTAGCAATTAAAAATATAAATAAAAAGTATATAATAGCAATACCGTAATTACTCTAATTATTCGTACGCTCTAATAGTTCGTACACCTAAATTAGTTGCCGAAAATAATTTTTT
>JAVCKZ010064678.1:0-14791 GCA_034780755.1 Lepetodrilus elevatus
ACGTCGGCTTTTGACTTAGCTGTGCTCGATGTTCTTTCATTCTGCCGCAGACATTCTCCACTATTAACACTTAATTTTATGATCGTCAATTAAGATTGACATTGCATGATAAAAGGCTTGCATAATACAATGCTTATCCCAAATGCAGGATACTGACGGTATCTAAAGACACTCGGGTAATAATCTCTATTTACGCAGTAAAAATTGAGAAATATGCATAGATATTAAATATGGCAGTGATGAAAACGCGTACATAATGATCAAATATGTGGGCTGTTTACGGTCGCGCGTATCACTTATTTATTTATCTATTTATTTTAAATAGACCTCATTTCATAGAGAATAAAAACTTATAGGTTTAGGTGAAGATGACAATATCTTGATAATGTTTTTCTTCCTTGTTCTTTTCTTGTAGAAATGTTCAATTGACTATCGGACATTCGATTTTGGCCACATCCGACCAGAAATAAATGTCCGATAGTACTAAGTTAAAAGCAACCTACAACTGCTATTAATCTTCACATAATACACCCTAAATTAATTTCTGGAAGTACCAGTATCGCAATATTTGAAAATACTCCCTAAATCAAAATCAGGGAGTACCATATTTTATCTGGAGCTCTGTGTTGTGGGTTCAATCTCATCATTCATATGTAGATAATTATTTTACAGAAAATACGTGAATTTGTAAAATGACTACCATATTCGACATATTAATCACCCATGGCGCTAACCAAATTAACTTTAGACACATCCGAAATCGTCCATGGCTTATCGTACTTGTCGTCCGTGTACCACGCGCCAGTATTCTTTCATTGCTACCCAATTGAAAATCCACATATTTCGCTGGTTAGGACACATGCATTCGAGGCAGGCCATCATTAATAGGATAAATCGACAATATCCATGTTAAATACCTTTAAACATAGTTATATATATGCTAAATAATGGCATACTACATAATGCAGGCCTTGAAGCTCCGTAGTGTAAACTACAAGTGACGTCAAGTGACGTGACGTCACAATGGCGGAGGCGAAGTTGAGGTTACTTTTCTACATGTCATTTGTCGAAAACAGATAGCAACACAACTGAAAAATGTTCATTGTGTTGATAAACCAGGTGTACTGTGAACATTTAATTATTTTTTTTGCTGGTATTTTTCACTTTCAAACGCAGGAAAGTGCACCATATTGGGTCCTATTTTTACAACTTTTCTTGGGGACCATGCCCAGACCCACTAGTGTGCTTTGTCAGGGGCGGATCCAAGGGATGGCTCACCCGGCTTGCGCCTCCCCTAGAATTGGAAACATTTGTTAGAAGATAAACATATATTTTGTATTATGGTGAAATTATGTGCCCCCTCTAAAATACACTTTGAGCCTCCCCCCTAACCTGAAAGTCTGGATCCGCCCCTGGCTTTGTATACTGCATTCAGTGTCTCTGCCAATAGAAATAATTTCCTCCAAAAATGCATTTTGGTGTTCTCACTCATGTCTGATTAGTTCTCCACAGAACTGTGTATAGGAGAGGGTGACTAAAACAAAGGAATTATTATCTCGGTCACCAGTGATCACCTTCATACTGGAGGTCAGGGTTCATTGTGGTCGTTTGTCTCGTCAGTTGTTAATTTAGAGGTATTTGTTTGACCACTTCCGTACTCACAAAATTTCGTGACAAACAGACCTAAATTTCATCAGGTTTCCAGCGTTAAAAAACAGTCCGTATTTGTAATGTTTTGTCAGGTCAAATTTGCGTAGTCGTGGCTTCTTCCACAGCGTTGTGTACAAAGCATGTCTGCAGCGAACTCTGGGAGCCGGGGGTTCGGAGCCGGTATACCTGCGTAATATGATTTGTACACTAACGAGGCTGATTAGGGACAGGTAAGGCAATTATTTGTCCGGTCTATTTCTATGTCCACAGACAGGTATGTTAGGTGAACAAGTGTGATGGAGCATACAGCACATGCTTCCAGTGGTGATCTCTCGCTGTGTAAAGTATATTAGCATTGATTTAGGCTTGTTCGCATATGGTGAATTATTGATTATGTAGATCTAATATGAGCAATTTTCAGAAGGGCTAATTTTGATAGTAAGCCTCACAATAACAACAATGTTGTTAACGGGTCAGATTATCAGCTGTATTGAGTGGTCATTTTGTGTGCTAAATAATCGCAACAAAGATTTTTATTTTTACTAGTTTGTTGGGTAATAAAAATGTCACAATAATTTACCTGAGCGCACATGTGACTACTTGTGACTGCATCACACAGTAACATATTTATATTTGCGCATGGATTGGAATGCATTGTTTATTTGCATGATGAAATATTCTGATCCTAATTTGACCTTAACATCTGCTTTGTACTCTAAGCAGATACTTTTGTTCAAAATAAAAAAGTTTTTTTTTTCTTTATATGTGGAGTTAAATTGTAATTTATTAAAATATTAGTTTATTCTTCATTTTGGCCTTATTAATTGTGAAATTTGTGTTTGCTAAGTATTTACGATTTAGTATGAGGGTGACTACGGTATATATGTTTTCCTATATTTAGATTGAAGTGTTAACCTATGTATCTTGAGTAATTGGCTATTACCAGATGTACTGTAGGTCGGAGTGACATTGTTAGTTCCTGGTCAACCTGACCTGTAGACAGGACATGTACCTAGGTCTACTATATATACATGAACTGATATACGCAGATATACTAAAACTATATAGATACTGTTGCACATGTTATCTGACAATCGTTGTTTGTTCAAGCATATCTTATTTTGCTTTGTCATTTGTCTCTTTTTAACTTTTTTTTAGTGAAATTATGTCTGGAGCTAAGGGTTATTCACCTGAAAACTCTTTGAAATAGTTTCTGAAAACCTGAGAAGATGATGTTATCTTGTCAAATTTCCATAGACATAATAAACTGTTTGTAGACATTGACATTGGAGATATGGGAAAGCCAGACTAAAGCTTGTAAAAGCCTTTTGCTTTAGGTTATGGGTTTTTATTTTACAGAATGTGGCTTCTTTGTGTTTTGTGTAAGGGTGGAAGGTGGGGTATCACTCAGCAGTATCAGCATCATCAGCAAACTCAGCAGTTTATTGTTATGGATGACCATTATTATTTGAAGATGTCCCGAGTATTGTTATTTATGTTTTTGAATTTGATAGAATTCTAGCATTTCTTTTTACGAGTGACAAAAAAAAGTTTATTTTGCATGATACATTTACCAGTAGTCTGTTAGATATTCAAAATAGTAGAACTTCATTTTAGAATATTAACATGAAAACTAGCGTCGCCTCTTCTTATACAATGCAACCAAATCAAAAGCTGGTCTGTTTTAGTCTTGTTACATCATTGCTTGTTTTAGTATCCCTTGTCTGCTACACAAGATTTTAATAGCCCCTTATCAATGTCCCATCCACATGATCCATGAACACACATTACTATGCCAACTGTGCAGGGCTGTGTGGTTGCCAAGCAACGGCAGGAACCCTAGTGACCTGGGGCCATGTTCCCAAAGCTATCATAACGACATGACTTCATGGAGGAAAATTGGATGCTTACTGGATCATCAAATTTACATCCAGGAAGCCTTAACATCTGTTAACGATGTCGTTATGTATACGATAGCTTCGGGAACATGGCCCCTGGTCAGGGTCCACTGTGTCCATCTGGCCTGAGTGGGTGTAGACTTGACCAGTGACACTGACCAAGGTGTGGTGGTGGTGGCTGACCATGGTGACCACATGGTGACACGGCTCAGTGACCATGGTGATGCAGTAGTGGTCATCAGGAATGCTAGGTAGGAAGTAGCCGTTTGATCAATAAGTTCAACTGGGTACAGTTTGTATTGTAAGCTATTGCATGATTCTACCACTGCTTGTCCAGCAGTCCAGTGATGGTTAATACTGTAAATCACAAAATTAATGCATCACTAATTTAATGCGACCTCTAGATTTTAGCCGTAAATGCAACACCAATAAAATGCGAATGGTCATGTCTCCATACATGTTTTTCCCTGGTATTTACCTTTAATGCGCAGCAATTAAATGCGACAATACAGTGGTCGCATTTTTCGTATTAATATTCTGCTCGCATTAATTTCATGATTTACAGTAGTCTATAAGAGTAGATGTAGAAACACTGGTTTTGTTGATGTTGTCCTTTTTAATAATAAAACCACTATAGTACTGGTGGTGTGATACATCTCGGCTGGGTGCTCTCCCACTTTCAACAGTTAGCTACTAAAATATGAGAAGAATTGCTCTTTCCAATGCATTAAGTACATGATAGATAACTATAGTAATAAACACTACATTAAACATGTTAAATACATCATCCTGTATATATAACTTTATTACTTTAATGCTTTGCGGGCCAAGGTTGAGTACTCCATGCTCTCACCCGCCTCTATCAGAATAGTACGGGGGACCTCCCCCTTTTAAACTGGCTTCCAGATTGAACACTAAAGTTCTTTCATGACAGTTTTAACAGTTTTAATAGATTATCAATATACATAAACCATTTTCATACCATGTACGGTACATCGTCGCCATATTCACTTACTCACATACCATATACTTTTATCACATTACATGTCAGAATTTTATGGTTCATTTACTAAAATATCTCAGGTATCTAATTATAAATTCTTTCTCAGGTGAATTTAGTACAATCACTGCTCTGTTTAGGGTGTTCATGGGTGCCTCCAGGATGACAAAAGTTCATGTAGTATGTCATCCCTCGTACATTAACCTAACACTTAATGTATTCTTGCCCTGTTCAAATAAAGAGTATGACTTCAAAGGGAGCTGTATGGATTTATTGTATTATTTTAGTATCAAACTGTACTTGTTGATCTTCCTGAAGCGAATGATACAAGGACATACGGAGTCGACATAAACTCACTTCGCATCTTCCTCATTTTGATCGATGGAAGCACAGAATAGCCATTGTAATGATGGGAACATGGTGACATCTACACCACAGTAACCTGACAGCTGTGTTAAAATATAGTCGACGCTTGTCATCAGAAATGATGAGCTAGCTATATCTCTGCATGCTGATAAAAAATATTCTGTCTTTCAAGGCTCACAGATTCTTGCTACATCAGCAAATTTGAATTTGGATGCTTCTGGACTGAGCCACTGAGATTTAACACTTAATTTTTGCCAGTCAGCAAAAGTACCCTAGTCTTTCTAAGTCCTGAAACATATGCTCTGGTTCCATTCCTGAAACATATACCCTGGTCCAGTCCTGAAACATGTACCATGGTCCTATAGTTCTCAAACATGTACCAATACCATTCCTCAAACATGTACCCTGATCCTAGTTCTGAAACATGTACCATGGTCCTATAGTTCTCAAACATGTACCAGTACCGTACCAGTACCATTCCTCAAACATGTACCATGGTCCTATAGTTCTCAAACATGTACCAGTACCATTCCTGAAACATGTACCCTGGTCCCGGTCCTGAAACATGTACCATGGTCCTAAAGTTCTGAAACATGTACCACCATTCCGCAAACACGTACCCTGGTCCTAGTTCTCAAATACTTACCCTGGTCTTGAATACTGGTATAAATTAATATAATAGAGTAAACTGGTAAACGTATACCGTTGAATGCACACATTATATTTTCTAATATTATGATTTGTGACGACTTTATTTTGACATGTAGCATTTGACAATGTCACCTGGTTGATGGACAGGTTTGTCAATGTGCTCTAGCTGTCTGTGCACCTGATAACTCCACAGGAGACGGATGGATGCCGGAGCAGGTTGTTGAACCTATTGTGAAGGCCGCTGTAACTTCAGATGTCTGGATTGTGTCTGATGGCTGGTGTCGAGTTACCCACCCTACAATAGCTGAGATTCCTGGATTCATGACTAGGACTAGAACTTGTAGAAAGGTCATCCAGTTGACTAGGACGTGGAGTACTTTTTATGTCCTAGTGAACATTTAGTAACGCTCCAGGCTAGATAGTGATTTATTACTTATACTTTGAAATTTATTCCTTCATGCACCTGATAGTAATCAAGGTTAATGGATTTCGAAGGACCCCTGACAATACAAAGATTACCTTATATTTTGGGTTACTATGGTTATTAGCTGGTACTTTAGCCACTATATAAAGGTGACCTAGAAGCACTAGCACTTGAAAAACAAAATGTAGGAGTTTGCTTCTAGGCTGCTATGCTTGACTTCTTTGAAGATGTCTGAGATTTTGCAAAAATAAATATTTCACTACTGCTCTCTATAGATGGTGAAAAACTCCATAAAATTTATGAAAAGACAGCATAATGTACTGTATATCATGTATATATTAGAGCTTGATGGGTAAAGGCCCTGATTGAAAGATAGTATTATATATAATATTTCTGCATTATGCATTCATACAACAATGTAGTCAAGTTTCTAGGTACTGAGACCAGCTCATGGCACTTTTCGGGGCGGGTGGTAGCACAGTGATGGCACAGTGGTAGAACATTTGGACTTTGGAGCCAAAGATCCCGAGTTTAAATCCTGTCACAGGAGCCCGGCATCAATGTTTGCGAAAGTTACATTTCTGACATGATATTGATGATGCACTGTCTGTAGAGTGGCAATGTAGATATCATCCTTGGTTTGTCAGTACCAGCCGATGCTCACAGGTTTACTGCAACTTTCAGCACTACAGATGTTGCAGGTTTCCTCTTAAACTGACAAGCCATGATGTTCTTGAAAGCGACTCTAAACCACACAAAAAATAATCAGATTTCTCCTAAGAAGGAAGTATGTAGTATTCCAGAAAGACAGAAATAACCAAAAATGAAATGTTGTTTCTGAGATTTGTTTGGGATCTAGCAATAATAACAATTATTGCATTTACATAGCACATTGACAATGCGACCAATGGGGACCAAAGAAGTCATGAAGTAATACAATCTGGTCGTAAATTAGTTAGAAATGCTGCCACCACGAACATGATCACATTGACTGACATTGACTCCAGATAAGACTGTGCAGGTGAGTATGACCTCCTGGTGACCCCGTGGAATCAGATCAGTTCATGACCACCATCAATACTTTAATCCAAGTCTTCTTGGTCAGACAAAATGGACAGCTCTATTGTCCAATGGAATGAAAGTGAGGGATTGGTCAGGGTTGAATATCATGTCATGGAGGATCTTGTAGTGTCTAGCTTATATTGATCTGCTAGGTCAATGGATTCACTTTAATGATTGTTTAATTACTGCCCGGAATACGTTAGAACAAGAAGCTTATGTTACCAGCTTTATATTGCTCTCAAGTATGTGGTACACAGTCGTTGAGAGGAGTGTCAAATGTCTATATATTTAGAGATTTCAGTCTGAAATGTAAATGTGAATATTTCAAAACTCTTCTTCAGTTGATCATGTTAATAGAATGAACAACTTCTCTATCATGTTCATCTTTCCTAGCCGATTCAATACTAGTATTTTATTTATTATTATTATTTTTTTTTTATACCTGTGTTCCCATATGTATTCACTGTGAAGAGAACAGTTCTATTTAAACTATTCAAAGAATAAGCTCTATATACAGAAACAAATAGTCTAGGTTTCTTCATTATGAACATTATTATTTGTTAAATGTTGTAACCTGTTATAATTTATGTTTATATTAAAACATTAAAATAATATTGGAAACCATCATAATAATGTTAAAGAAACAACCTTTCTTCCCTTCTTACAGACTTCTACAGGTCTATTATTATGTTTAGAACTGTTACCATGGTTATGTTAAAATTGGACTTAATCGTTTAACCATAACTTATTATATTATCAATAACCCACAATGTCTTAAATGGGCAGGACTGACCATTTGGAATTACACATTTTCTGAAACCAACCAATCAGCAAAGTCACACACATAGAAGACTATATATACTACATCTCCACACACGTATGGGCAATATAAGACGAGATAATGGTACAGCTGTAGTAGTAGATACCATTCATAGCTAAATAGAAGACCAGTAGTCTTGTAAAGAAATGTATTTGAATAATATTTCCATTTCTCGTGGCAATCAATTGAGGTAACACCTGTCTGATAACTCGTTCAGGTAAACAACTATTAAGTTCTAGCACTAGGCCATGCTGGTATCGATTATATCAGAGCAGTGTGAACAGGGTGATGACAGTTTACATTATTTATGAACTCCTCTCTAAATGAGATCATTGGGTAACAGAGAACATGAACACCAAACTTGTGGGCAGGATTATCTTCCATTTCACGATGTTCAGTCAGGAGTTGACCGAGGCGACACTTCTATCATGATGCAGTGTCACACATCAGTGTTTACTTGTCAGGCGGGTTATTCGGTTATCTGGTTATGTTAACCTGGCGACACTAAACGGATGACTTGTCACAGTTTGCACTGCCAGAGTTCTGGTAGGCTGATGGTTTACTGCAGCGATACTTTCGTCACTTTGTCTTTAGCCGCTGTCTGCGAGTGACAGCGCAGAGTTGTCGGTGTCACTCAGGTGGATCATCGAGAGTGGGTCAGTGTTGATCTATGGCGGTCGTGTAGCTATGTTTAGATGTGTTATGCCGATTTATTGGTGGTCTAATCGTGACCTGAGTATATCACTGACCTCTGGGCACAAATTAATATCCGAGATGAATATCAGTAAGGCATGGATTAGTTTCTTTGAAAGTTTTTTAAGTCTTCAGAGTAAATAGTTTTATATGAAGGGCACACCTATGACAATGATATAAAAGTATTTATTATATTTTTTCTCTCTTCTTTTTCAGGAGATGAAAGAGCCATGTCAAGGTCACTGCCCATACTGATTGTGACCTTGACCTTGGTCTCCTTGACCTTGGTGCAATGCGGTGATGACTGTCCCAAGAGCTGCTTGTGTGAGGCAACCGAGAATGGCGACATGAAAGCGATGTGTCACGGCGGAGTTCTCACTACAATTATCAAAGCTCTGAATTCAAATTTCACCTCGTTGTCGCTGTCGCAAGCCCAAAACCTACGAACACTGCGTCCTGTGGACTTTCCGGCGGATGCTGACATTTCCCTGACCAGCCTGTCCATCACCAACTCCTTCGTGCAGGACATCCAGGACGGAACATTCCGGAACCTCCGCTACCTGGAGGAACTAGACCTGAGTTCTAACAACATCGCGACAATCCGACAGGGTGCCTTTAACAGCCTAGACAGGCTCAAAGTGCTCAATCTTAGATACAACAAACTAGCAAACATGGCCACTGTTCTTCAGTCTTTGTACAACTTGGAGAAGCTTGACCTCAGCTATAACCATATAAGTGACCTTCACACAGGGGCATTCCGGTCCCAGAAAAAGCTAGTCTTCCTGCGCTTGGACGGCAATGGTCTGCAGAACCTCCACGGATATGTCTTTCAAGGCTTGCAGACTCTGGAGCATCTGAGTTTGCGAAAGTGTCAACTCAACTCCATTGGGAGAGACATGTTCAACATCGTGAGGAGTGTCCAAATCCTCGATCTCGGACAGAATCAGATACAGGAGTTACCTCCCTCCGAGGAATTCCGCAATCTGCCGTCTCTGCGACACCTGCGATTGGACAACAACGCCATTAAAGAGCTGGCGCCGTCACAGTTCTCGGGGATCACTCTCGACTCGCTGCTGCTGTCGCACAATCAGATCAGAGCCGTGGCGGCTGATGCATTCCAATATTTCAACACGCGAGTGTTGGATATTTCCAACAACATTCTTGAGGAGATTCATGACGGCTTCCTCAAGCCCACAGCTCCTCAGCTCGAGATTCTCAGCATGTCAGGAAATCCATTGAGACATATTCCAAAGTTTGCCTTTGATGGGCTGTACAGACTTGTAGAACTTAATCTGGCCAACTGCCTTTTAGAAAGACTTGATAAAGATCAGTTTGAAAAATTGCAAAATCTTGAAAAGTTAGACGTCTCATGGAACAAATTGAAAAACATTCCAAGAGATTTACTGGACGGGTTTAAAAATAATGTTGTCCTGACTTTACACAAAAATTCCTGGACATGTGACTGCTACATAAAGCCATTGAAATTCTGGTTGGAACATCACCGCATGGAAATGCCCGATTGTTATCGAGATCCCGCACACGACGACACATGTCAGACAGAAAAATGTCACGCGCCGTCATTGCTGGTCAATATGCAAATTAGACTCCTCGAGGACACGGACATTGCACAATGCCGAAATGGTTCCTCGACCAACGGTCAGCTTCCTGTGGGAACTCAAGCAGCCATTGTTGTGTCCTGCTTGCTAGTTGCAATATTTTTCATTGCCGTTGCATTGATGCTGTGGTGGCGCGGGAAGACGAAGGACCACCTGCGGCACCAGTGCATCAAGGCGGACTCTGAGCCAGTCAGCAGTCACCAGGACTTCCTGGAGGAGAAGAAACCGCCGCCGCCATTCGACTCAGTGTCGCTTGGCGAGTGTGATCGTAACTTTGTGTTCAGGAAGTATTTCCAGACGATGCCTTCGAACCCAGACCTGTTCCATGAGATCACTTCACTGAGGGAGCACCCGTCTCAGATTGGTGCAGACAGTATGTACGAGTCCATGCCGTCCGTTAACAGCAGCAACAGCGGCAACTTAGGCCTGGAGTCCACTGTTTAGGTTGTCGGTGATCGCGATGATAAACAGCTGTAACTTAGGCCTGGAGTCCACTGTATAGGTTGTCGGTGATCGTGATGATGAACAGATGCAACTTAGGCCTGGAGTCCACTGTTTAGGTTGTCGGTGATCGTGATGATGAACAGATGCAACTTAGGCCTGGAGTCCACTGTTTAGGTTGTCGATGATTGTGATGATAAACAGATGCAACTTAGGCCTGGAGTCCACTGTTTAGGTTGTCAATGATTGTGATGATAAACAGATGCAACTTAGGCCTGGAGTCCACTGTTTAGGTTGTCGATGATTGTGATGATAAACAGATGTAACTTAGGATGGAAGTCCACTGTTTATGTCACCATGGTAATCATCAACACTTGCAACTTTTGAATTAAGTGCACTGTTTAGGTTGCCATAGTGATCATGGTGATATGTCCTGCATTTAACTTTGGTCACTTCAGTTATATTTTACTAATCTATGAGAAGCAGTAGAAATTCAATTATCACTAATTTATGTTTATACAAAATAATGTATATTGCAATATTAATATCACTCTCAATAACCATCTTAAAATCATTTAGTTCAACCTAAGGTAACATTCTAAGTCTAAAAAAAATACATTTTGCAGTAAATGTTCATTATTGAAAACATTCAGTTCCGGCATAATTAAAAATTAAAAGGAATTTGTACGTGATTATTTCTTCCAGTCTAGTCCCCGTCCACTAGTCAGTTCATTACACATCAACGCACGGCCAGTAGCCACGTTCAGTTAACTTCCTGTCATGCTCACTCCCGGTGTAGCTCTACTTGTCTCGGTGCAGAAAGTCTGTCATTGTCGTAAAGGTTTAATATGATCATATCTGCTGGACCATTCAGCTCAGATTTACCTTCCAACCTTTTTATCGATTTTGATTTTGTAGGTATACGATTTTATTATGGGATGGCATATTGCCTGTAAGCATGTTTGAGTTTTGATATTGAACGTCCTCCCATAACCATGGTAATTGGTGATTGCATAGATATTTATATGTCTCGACTCTTAGAAGTTTCAGTTAATACTTCATTTTGCTCACTTAAGTCTCGTATTTATTTATTTCTCAAAGTTTTATTTGTGGGATTTATATGATGTGACTAAATGAACGACAAACTATGCACAATGGATGCTCCTTGATGGCTGTCTAGCTTTTGCTCCGTGCTCTATGTACAGACCTTAGGCATGTTCTGGAGGGCGAGTTTGCGCGTGACGTCATAATGAAGGACAATTGTTTCTAAGGCGATTTCACGCGTGTACTCGCAAGTTCGCGCCCTCCTGAACAGGCCTCTTGTGTAAATATTCTGGACAAACGCTTGACCAAGATGATGATATTCTGTTTGACGCCTATTGTTTTTGTTTGAGAGACATTAATTAGTTAGTTAGGTAATCCATGATACCATATCCAATACTCAGGTAACATAGCAACCAAAGACTGTTGTGAACCGCTTTCATTCCAATCTTGACACGTAACAAGATTACCATTACATGATATTGGACAACTGTTGTACGGCTTCATTTCATTTAGATTCAGCTGTAGTTATGCATGTAGTGTTGTTCATGGTGAGTAGACTTGTTGCAATTAAATGTGCGTGTACCGTATGTTCAGATTGTTCATTTTGTAACTAAACCAGTTTCATCCATTCTCCAATGACGTCGTCGCAAATGGGTGACAGATTGCCGCAGCGACGTTAAACTCCATATTCACTCACTCACTCCAATGACTTTGCTCTGGATAATTCGTTAAAACTGTATTGATCAATAAAACTCACGTGAAGTTATATGAATATGGATGTGAGTAAAAGAATTGTCACATACAGTAGACCTCACATATACCGGCCTTGCATAAACCGGACCCTCGCGTATAACGGACTGAATCTGAAGTCCTGATCCTGTCAACGCTAATTGCGGCATATGCGTATAGCCGGTCCCAATGAATCCGTTATATGTGAGGTCTACTGTATGTTCATGTACATAGACTAATGAACTGTTGACATTAATAGACGTACTAAATGGTTGGTGCTGCATTTGCGTGTGTGAAACATTCCTCCAGCAAAACATTCAGCAATAATGCACTCACTCATTTTCTACTACCTAAAGTGCCTAGATTCACATGATTGTAAGTACGGTAATGCCAGTAGGACAAAGAAAGAGTTACTGACCAGACATGTCCCCACTAATCATATGCATTTAAATTAATTTAATTAACAAATCCATCCAAACATACTGAAAAAAAGTACAACATTACCGATAAGTCCTATTTTCAGTTTTCAGAACAGATTTATGATAGATTGTCGTGTTTTATCTCGGCACATTGGTATTGGCATGTATATTTCACTGTATGTTGCTGTGTGTTATGTATTTTACATTGTATGTTACATTTTAAATTTCTTATGTTAGATTGCATGTTACATTGTGTCATGTGTAACAATGTGTACATTGTATATTACCGGTACATTGTATGTAGCAATGTTACATTGTATGGTACAGTGTGTGGTACATTACATTCCGTTGTATGTAACAATGTTACATTGCATATTACATTGTATGTATTGTATGATACATTGTATGGTACATTGTATGATGTATTGTGTGTTACATTGTACATTGTATGTTCACATTATACTGTTTCCAATCTGAACATTCCTGTGTGTCTTCCCGTGTCTGTATATGGAATGGCCTGAATACGACAAGAATCAATACATTACCGGGGTACGGTATATCCTGTCCTTTACGGTCACCTAGCAGAGTAGTCGACTATTGACCCAGTTTGTACCAGCCAGACAGGTGGGGAATCGATATCCTTTGTCACGCAGGTGATATGTACATTAAGAGAAATGCTATGCTTCATTTGATGCACAATATACTTCATGTCATCCACACGATACTTCATAGGATCCATGCAATACTTCATTTGTTTGGTACATTGTCCTCTTAATGTTTCCCGCAGCGACGTTAAACTCCATATTCACTCACTCTTAATGATGTTAATGAGAACGTTTTGGAGGGGATCATTATTTAGCATATTGTCAATTAAGTAAAATGTTTGTTTTAAAAGATATTAATGTATTAAATATTCTATATTTTCATGTAATTTTCAGTCCTGCAAACACTATAACTCTCAGTAAGAACTAATACATATGCTTTTAGTTTTTATATACGGTATAGTGATTACAGTAGACCTCAAATATAACATACTCATTGGGACTGGCTATTTTTGTCTGTTATAATGCTAATTCTGTTATACGCATATGCCGTAATTAGTGTTAGACATGGCGAGGTCATTATATGCAAGGTCTACTGTATTTTGTTGAAGATAGAGTTTCAATGAAAACACATGGTACAGTATATACTTACGGTACTATTGTTAGTTCCATGTTATATTCCCTTGAGCTGATGGGTTCAAGTTATGAACTTGTGCAACGTGCAATGCAATTGAAGTGAAATTCATAATTGTAATTAACCTGGTGCCGTAATAATTAGAATAGTCTTGGAAAACATTCTCACAGTGACGATCACTTACCGTAACTGTATGTACCATTTGTGCGTTATTTTCAATAGAGAATTCTACACATTATACATATATGTTAGATATTACAACCATACAATTATATTTACTTAATATTTTGTTGTTGCAATTTAAACCAGCTTAGTTAGTCCTATGGTATCTGAACTATAATTAATTAATGTTCTAACAATATTATTGTCTATGATATGTAATATACATAGCCACAAGTATTGGTTGTTTATACATACCGGTACATGCAATAATCATGATAATGTGCAAAGAGAAATCGGCTCCATCATGCTACGATCTTTGTAATGACCAATAATTATTTTTCATGTAAATTTCTCATGATATTATCCAAGTTTGTAATATATATAAGAGTTCAAATGAAAAGGTGCATTGCTTCAGCCATTTGAAAACATTTCGCAAATGAAATCCTCACGTACTTCTTCAGGGCTCTTATACTCACTAACATTAAAATATATATATTTTTTTGTATTATCAGAAGAAATGGAAATGTGGGAAATATATTTTTTATTGCCTAACATGAAACAATTTACCGTAATTACTCTAATTATTCGTACGCTCTAATAGTTCGTACACCTAAATTAGTTGCCGAAAATATTTTTTTTC
>JAVCKZ010064689.1:0-14790 GCA_034780755.1 Lepetodrilus elevatus
AGCTCTCATCTCTCTCTCTCTCTCTCTCTCTCTCTCTCTCTCTCTCTCTCTCTCTCTAGTTCTCTCTCTATCTCTGTGTCACTCCTGCTCTCTTCCATATATCTCCCCTCTCTCTGCCTTATCTCTCTCACACTCTCCAGCTCTCTCCCCCTCTCTCTCTCTCTCCCTCTACCTCTCACTTTCTCTCTTTATGGCTCTATCCATCACACTCTCTCATGTCTCTCTCTCTCCCTCTCTCTCTCCCTCTCTATCACCCCTCTCTCTCACATTGTTTTCTTCTGATCGTCAACCCCCCTCGCTCAATGTCAATAACTGTCTCTCATTGACGTTCTGTAAACATCGCCTACACTCTTGCCTGTTTTCATTTCTCTGTTTATATTTAATTTCCTCATTCAATCCACGCTCTCCCCTTCCAATCACCACATCATTCCGAAACACGATATGTTCCACACATTTCAATATCCAAACTTCGCATTAACTTTACGCATTCGTGACCTCTGAACCCCACGTCATCCTTTAAATACAGCCTCTATATTCCTTCATTAATATCGTCACCTTGTTGTCATCCGTTAATACTGCTTCTATATTCCGTCATCAATGTGGTCACCTTGATGTCATCCTATCTGTCAGATCCGCAATACTCTAATCAGCGGCATATAACTTCTCCGATGCCTCTAGATCTATATACAGTTACTCCAGTATAACATCGACGTCAAATCGTATGCAATTCGTCGTGCCGATTCGTTGGATGGGTTATAAATGCGTAATACATCTAATATAATTTTACTTCCGACATTCAAATATGTAAATTTCGACATTCATAGTTCTCATCTGAAGCCGTGTTTATTCAACTCGTACACTTTAACGTCTATGAGGCAGAACGTTTAATGAGTTTTCTCAAATCTGTTGAAAGTTTTCAATCCGGAGCATGCTAACATGGGATTTGAACGTCACGACATATTAGCATGTTTGAATATAAATCTAGATTGCTTTGATTCTCGCGTCGTGTACGAAGAGGGGCTTCGCCAATGGGGATTACGTAGTCTAGCGTAGTTCGCCGACAGAATGTAGAACCAATTTTGGTTTAGGTTCGGGTTACGTAGAACTAAAGCATGCATGCATGTAGAGACTGATATAATTATTAGTCCATCTATTGCTAACCTAAATATAACAAACTATTATAGTAATTGAACACATTCTAACGTTCAACAATTCTTTTAAGATTATATTCAATTAAAATAGCATTTTTGTATACAAAATCAAAGTTATGATAGTAACTTTATGCAGTATACTTTAATTTGATATACTAATATTTATATGTAATAAACTCTAAATGTAAATAACATCAATGGTATACGTGGTTCATTTCCGTTTGGTACAATTAAACAATCTGGCTATTAAATCTCCTTCGAGAAATTTGACATGTGAAATTTTAAGGTAATCTTGGTATCAAATCTATTTAGAGGCAACTTTGAATGTTAACACATTTCAGAACTGTTTACTTTACAAAGCAAGGCGTTAAAATTCCCATCGCCTGTGTTAGTTTGCCTTAATGTAGTTTATTTCACACGCATACATTTCACTCGGGGGCCTAATCCTTGCAATCAGAACCGTCGGGGCATTCTTGCTTGTAATCAATGTTTTGTTTAGCCCCCCAAAACCAGATCGCATCGAAAGCATGGTGCAATGTATGAAATCCCGGGTTTATATTGCAGGAAATAAAACAATTATATTAAGTCGCTGTACCATTAGCCATTGTATTCTTGACAGCAGCCTGATCGTTTACAACACTTTTTATCCGCTCTTAGACATATGTCGCCTACATGAGTTCCACATCGTCTTTGTCAAAGCGTGTGTCATGAAATAAACTTGTAAAAGATGATACGGATTTGGGGTTGCCCTTGGGGGATGTCTATCTATCCCGAGGGGTCGGGACGAGTTCGAGGGATGATCCTCCCGTCTCTGTTTATTATGCCCCCCGTAAAACACGAAGACATTCTACCCCGGGGGTGCTGCGATTGGATGAACTAACGCGCTTAAAGCAGACCTCCCTACAAGTATAACGCTGTCACCCCTTTTTCTCTACATCACCGGACGTGGAGCGAAAATATCGCAGGTAATTCAGGCAATTAGATAGTCCCCCGGAGGATGAGTGACTGTATAGGTTTAATCCGTATTTAGGGTGAATCGTTGGGAGGAGAAGCACCCGGTTAATACTCTCCTACCATAATCCCCCCCACCCCCACCCCATACTCCATACCCCCATACCTTCGATTGAATAACTCCGATCGTTCCGTGTCCCTTGGGCTATACGGCGCGCCGTGCCATTCATTCGGGCACACGGGCCGGGGAAAACAGAGCTTCCGCGATTGGCCGAGCTGTCGGGGCCGAACTACTGCACAGGGCATCAACCAAGACAGAGCTACCAGTATTGCATGGTCAAGCCTAGCGATCGCTTCTACACTACCAGCTGATAAAGGGAATACCCGATACCTTCACACACTTTCCTGGACTTTTTTATATTTTTGCTATTATTTCTCCGAGTGACACATGCCTTGATGACAACGAACGACAGTTCTCGGTGAGTAAGATAAATATTTAAAATGCGATGTTATATTTTGTCGTCGCGCTCTAAGTCTCACGACCGTAGGGCTAAAGTTTCCATTTCTTTATTATTTATGCATCATAATGTCCTGCTGTCAATGCTCGTGTCTTGTGGTTTGACACGTGCTGACTAGAAACGCGTTGTTCCTACATCTGTTTGCTGCTACCACGCTGTTAACCCTGCGATCATGGCTCCGGGAATGTTTGACTCCGGGAGTGTTTGATTTCCAAACCGCTTGTCATTAGCAAGGGTTGATGTCAGCTTGATGTCTGGCCACGGGGCGATAAAATATGTCACTGGACATTCACTCCGTTCTCTCTATTGTAGCCTGTGTTTTAGGATCACCCATTATCCTTCAAGCTGTTTCGATCTACAGTAGCATTAAGCGTTATCTCTGTATACCATTCCCGTGCTCAGTATGTATGCACACCAAGTATAAGAATGCATTAGGAAGGAATCTCCTGGTATACGATATCGATCTCATGTACGTTACAGGATAACAGGATGCAATTGGACTGCTCTGAAATGATTTGACCCTGTATAATGAATGGCTTCTATAAACAATTGGCATAGATCATAGTCAAGGTTAGAACCGAATTAAGGGAAGAACTTATTGAAGAGAGAACAATTAAATCGATGAATGGTACGTGGTAATGCGGTGTGGGTTATTGTTTGCTGCTATATGTTGATAGTATATAAACTTATGCATTGTTTGGATTAAATTTTAGCCGTAGATGATCATGGGGTGTTCTGAACTTCTGATCATGATACAAAGTCAAAGACACCTGAGGAATGATGGGTTGGAAAGATAAGGCTTTATCGTCAGTGGTCGTTCATACAGATCTATAGTTTCTTCAACAATGCTAGACTTGTGACACATACAATATCATTATGACAGTATCGGCTGATGTTTCAATGTTCTACATGCTGGTTCCTATAATGAGAGTACCTTGTAATACTCCCTTGAGGCATTGCCAAATATTGGAGACTTTGACAACCTGTCGCTTTGTATATTTGATCAGCACTCTCAACTCGGGTATATCTAACATGCATCCTATGGTAGAAATATTACCTACGCATAATACTATATTACCGTAATTGATATATCCTATAAATCAGTCTGTGCTTTGGACATGGTTCAGTGTTATCCTATGACATAGACATGCTTATTTGCGATGTTGACATCTGTCGTAAATAGCCCTGGCCCATATTCCACATAACGATCATAGAGCTACCAGAGTTGTAATTCTATGACAGTATTAACATATGGGAATTACGACTATCATACTGCTACGATAGTTTTGTGGAACAGGACCTAGTTATACACTATATGCAATGGAATATGTTTAAAGTCCTATATTTGCATAACTATACGTCTAACGTACCATGCTTTATGTCTAAGGTCCTATTTCCACAAATAATGTCTAACATCCTATAGTCTACACTCTATGCCCTATGATGTGTCTAACCTCACACAATCGACGCTGACATTAGGTCCAAGTATCGTAGTAACGGTCCTCTACACTCACGACACTGACATGACATGACATGACAATCATGTGTCAATTCTGACGTTAAACCTCCATTGTGGCACTATCTGAGAGCCTGGTAGTACTTGTAGCTCTAGTTGGCAATAGGCTTGTGCTGTCGCCCAACCTAGCACTGACAACGCACGATCTTCCAGTGATTAACCTTGTCAATGTGACAATCCTAATAGTAATCTACATCATCCCGTGGCTCATATAAGAAGTATATAGAATGGACCTCCCCGATGCAATATTTATTATGACGTAGTAAGCGTTGAAGTATGTGTGCAATTAACCAATTTGTATCTGAAGAAACAAATTACGAAGTGTGTGTGTATGTGTGTGTGTGTGCGCGCGCGCGTGCTGGGTGGGTGGGTGTTACAATGCAATGGTTATGGCATAAACAATCTACGCAATTAACCAACTTGTATTTGAAGAAAGAAACATATATACTTCGATAGTATGTTGTAAGCATTAAACCAATTTTCAATTCGTATCTAAATAAAAAACGAACATAAAGATGAAGAAATACGGTACTTTATGCATGCAATAGTGGGGATATTGACGTTATCTAGAGAGCAATGACTTAAAGATGGTGGTATTTCGAAATCTTACACATCAGCAGTAATTGTCAATGACATAGCATACATGTAAACAGATTCTTATTACCTTATTTTCGAACTAATAAAGACAATCTTATACGGCTGAGAAATAGAAAAAGTAAACTAATTATTCTTTGGTATCAATGTATCGTATGGCATATGCATGCGGATAACGTAACACATGCTCGTCTGTATACAGTGGAGTAGGCTGTATACAGTGGAACAGGATGTATACGATGGAATATGCTGTATACGGTGGAATAGGCTGTTTACGGTGGAATAGGCTATATACGGTGGAATAAGCTCTACTATACGATGGAATAAGTTGTATACGGTGGACAATACCGTATATGGTGGAATACGGTGTGTACGGTGGAACGGATTGTCTTGATTATCTGCGAATAGTCGACAACACCCCAAGACTGTTTAACACTAACTGATATAGACCGGTCGTGATCAATCACATTTGATTCCAGCTGATCTACACACTTAACCGAGTCACTGGGCTATAGCTTACAAGGATCTGTAGCACGTGTCAGACGAATGCGATGTGTTGCTTCCGAGACGCGACGTATTGCTTCCGACGCATCCGTAAACGCAGACAGACGCAAACAAGGACATTGCATCTTAACGATGTCCTGGGTGTGTATGGTCTGATAGTTCATCTCCCTTACTGCCCGTTGCTCTGCCAGTTCTCGTTAATTCTAGATGTGTAGGTTTGTATAGCTGTTCTACTAATTAAAACTGGACGTCTGTGAACGTAGGATTAAACGTAGTAGATCGATACGGTCTCGAGATATGTATACATAATCACCATCCTTTCTCCTTACGGAAGCGATGGTGTAATTTTGCATGGCTTGGGGTTTAGGGGTCTGTTGTGGTTGATGATTTTTGGATTATTGTGGCTGGGAATTCTTGGATTATTAAAGATTATGGAAGAGGGGAATCCTTGGATGTCTTTCGTTTGGGATTCTTGGATTATTGGTGCATAGCTGGGAATTCTTGGATTATGAGGGAGGGACATCCTTCGATGTTATGTGGGGGGTTATTGGTAGCTGGGAATTCTTGGATAATTGGGGCTGGGAAAACTTGTAGTTTCGAGATTTGGGATCATGGAATTATATATTACAGTTCATGATGTGGATCCTTGGATTATTCGGGCTGGGAATTATTGGATGGTTGGGGATTCTTGGATTAAATATTGTAGCTGTGATTCTTGGATTTGCGTGGCTATAGATTCTTGGATTGTAGCTGGGAATTATTGGATAATTGGGGCTGAAAATACTTGTAGTTTCGGGATTTGTGATTCTGGAATTATATTAGCTGGATTATTGGGGCTGGGAATTCTTGGATTTGGGTGGTTGTGGATTCTTGGATTAAATATTGTGATTCTTGGATTATTGTAGTTTATGATAGCATGAAATTCTTGAATTATTTTGGGTTTTGGGATTCTTAAATTATTGTATAGCTGGAAATTCTTGGGTTATTGGAAGGGCGTGGGGGTTGAAGGAGTTCGTGCAGTGTGTAATTATAATGAGTGCCTGCGTACGTCTCTTATAAGCCTGGGTGGTTTCCACCTGCCCAACTCTTGACAGGGGCCTGGCGAATACTGCCTGGCGAATACTGCCTGGTGAATACCGCCTAGCGAATACTGCCACTGGTAGGCCACGTAAAGGCTGGAACAATGAACGTCAAGCTCGAATGATTAGAGACACAAATATCAATATAAACACGGAGATCAATAATCGTTTATGGCACATCAGTTGTTATTACTTAAGACGCTGGGTTGTATTGAACAAGCAAAAAACAAGTTTTGTATGCACATCAAATTTATAAAATATTCCTCCATATCGAACCCTCTAATTTGGCTATATCAAAGGTTTAATTAGCGTGTAGCGGTGTATTAAGAATTGATCGATTTACATAGGAAGTAAAGTAAATGTAGTCTTCTACTTTTAAAAAGTCGAACTGTTTGAACATTGTTTGTACTTCTGATTAATTAGGACCGAATCAATCTTCCATTTTTATTTCATAATGTTTTATCTTCTTCTTCTTTTTGCATGTTAAAAAAACGTACATCACATCATAAAAGGATATAATTCAAATGCGTAATGCATTTGTAAACTAAAACCTGAGATGTTTCAAAGAATCTTAATGCTTTAATGGACTTCATGTATCAATACTAATGGAGAAATACATATCTAATAGAGATGCAATACTGTCCCTAACATATATATCTGACACGAATATACTGACAGTTGAAGTTTAATAGGATGGCGTCTCATTTAGACAATTTAAGCGTATGAATATTTGATAGCTTGATAATGAAGATAATTTCCCCGCGTTGTAACTCCCTTGAAATACATGCATCAATGTAAAACATTACTGTCTGTGGTAGGATTGATGGTAATATCCAATATGTTATGCTAATTATGGGTCTGTTGTATTCAATTTGCATAGTAAGACACGAATTGTCGATAGCACTGGTCATCATTCATTTATGGGCTGAGATAATGTTCAACGTAGAGGCGCAAATTCTACAGATAATTCGCTCATAGCTCACTGAGGGCTGAACTTAAGAGCACTTTGCAATGAATACGGTTAAACCCGTGAATGTACGCATTAAAATTTATGAACCGTTGATACTTGCGCGGGAAGAAGTAAATGACGTATTAGAAGCGAGATTTAACATCGTGAGCTATTTACACATTTTTTTTGTTTACGTTGATGAAACTGTATACAACGACCGAGAAGTAATACGATATGTGTTTGTTGTTGTAATGCAATAGAGAATATTATCCGTGGAAATAGAATAGGAAATGCTATTAAACTTTAGTGATATGATTGGACTCAAATTCATGATTTAATGTTTTGCGACAAAGGACGTCATGATGGTAACGGGCTATTAAGTGCAAATTATTTTGCAAAGATGCGCGCATGAATGAAGATGCTAACATGCGGCAGAACTTGTAAGGACATAATATGACAATTCCCAGATTATTGATGCGCGAACAGATCATTATATTTACTATATCCGGCTGGTAAACATATCACAAGATTATAAACATATCACAGTTCAAAGTATGCAACAAATGCCATCTTTCTAATAAAACATCTCGTTATCAACGCACGGAACAGTTTTCATTTCCAGCGATGCTTTATGGCATATGTCGCAAATTACGTGCTCGCGTATAACATTTAATCATTACACTAATTATCTGCGTTATTTTTTCAATTTCCTGCTGCGAAAATTTGCCAACAAACGCTCTGGCCACTTATTATAATAGTTGTAGAGCCCTGTTAGAGAATTATTATCAATCGATAGGATATTTTCTGGTTTGATTACAAGAGACGAGCAAACCATGTACCTTCTGCCTGTGAGTATGCACATTTCAATCAATCAAATTGATTTTAGGTCCTTGTCATTGTATGGACAGCGTTGGTCTCCGGTAACTGAATATTGCACGTGGTGATATGTCGGAAATAGTCCCCCCCCTACCCCCGAATAACCCCCACGCCCCACATGCCCCCTCCCCTATTCTCTATCCACGTGGTGTTATGTACTAACTACACGTACGCGCATAACAACTAACGACTAATTCCAGGCCGCAACGTTACGATTACTGAACAAGTGCGCATTATGTGCACGCATTTCATGAACATCTGTCATGCTCGTATAATTATATTATACATGCAAAACCCACAATCAACATGCGCTTTTGTTAATGAAAATTCTTGCTTTGTATCGTAAATAAAACAATTTTCCATAACAAAATTCAATTGAAAGAGCTGGCTAATTGTGAACATAGCCTAAGCTCAACCGTTCTTGTTCGAACATCTTTTCAGCCAGAATTAATTAGTTAGAATTGGTAATTATTAGTTTTACAATTCATTTATGCCATCAGCGATTTCAGAAGGAAATGTCCATAGTCTGCCATAGAGTGGTTCTGTAGACATAACAGTAACCGGAAGCCATAACAAGCGAAAGTAGACATAGCAATGGACCACGTGTTCAGAAGGTGTAGATCGGCTGTAGATCTGTCTCGACGTACGACTTACTGAATGCGTTAAGATTGAGTAATAACCGCATCATATTGTTGTGTCTATCTGTATACGATTACGGCTTCGAGGGTATGGTCTAATTGCATAGGGCTAGAAGTTTCGCCATTGACAGCTGGCTGAGGATAACGGATTGAATTATTCACACAATTTAGCGTAATTAGGTAGACGAAATACAATCATTATATATCGCGGAGCGTTGTACTGTCTGTGGAGTGTGTGGATTGATGTGGATCATTGCCATAGGAATGTAGTGGACACGTGTCAGATGATGTAGGATTATGTATTAATATGTGTATGTGTGTGTGTGTGTGTGTGTGTGTGTGTGTGTGTGTGTGTGTGTGTGTGTGCGTGCGTGAGTGTGAGAGCGAGAAATATGGTAGGGAAGGCGGAGCGCGTGTGTGTTAGAGAGAGAGAGAGAGAGAGAGAGAGAGAGAGAGAGAGAGAGAGAGAGAGAGAGAGGAGGGGGATACATGGGTTGTAGAACCGATAAAAAGAGAGGAGGACCGATAGTATAGCACTTGGTAAGTTAGAGGTGTGTGTGTGAGAGAGAGGGAGAGAAAAAGTGAGAGAGTGAGAGAGAGATAGACATACATACAGACAGACAGACAGACAGAGAGTATGGAAAGGGATAAATTAGAGTGTTACCCCAAGCAGTTGATCATCAATACTTTGATTGAAGATTGTGCTTTCATCTGTAACAAACGCTACATGACCTTTAACACTTGTACTACTTGCATCACATAGTGCATTACTGAACATTATTACTAATCATATTCTATTTTCCAAAATGTAATTGCTTTTTAATTAACTTATATTCACTAATTGTCTCAACAACTTTCTTAAGATCCGTTGTCAACGAACGATCTCATGCGTGCATTTCTGTAATCGTTTTTTTTAAGCAACTGTTTAAATCAGCATTATTTAACAACATCGCTAACAGCAATACTTTATGGAGGCATTATAATGTCTGGAACATGACTACGGTGCTCGTCTCTCGTGTGCTATTAACCGAGCAGCGCCGAAATACTATCAGTCGTCTTTGCGGTACACTGCGTTAAATATTGCGTGCAGCGTGTACATTTCTCGTCTGACGGAGTGACACATTGCTAACCCGCCAACACAAGTAATCCATGTCGATTTCACACCAACTGACAACGTGACGTCATTATTGGTTCGTGCTCTAGTGTCGAATTGATGTATTCCCGACTCGTTTCAAGGCTTGTTCACACCATCCGATTTTAGTTGTCAGTTGACTTAGTCTTTGTCGAGCACAATTTGATATTGTAGACTACATTTAAGTCATTATAAGCTGTAAATAAGGAGATGACTTAGATTAGTGTTTCGCTTTTGTCTGATCCTAATTGCATTTGTGACAATACAATATGTTGAAAATGCATTCGAACCAAATGCTAACACATGAGGCAATGTATTGCTAGTAATAACTTGTTCGAATTTGAAATGTTCGCAAGGCCAAGGGAATCGTATACCGTATGTAATAACTCATACAGAAAAGTGCATTGGAAAGTATCGTTATAAAATGTCATTAATAATACTTTCGCGACCAAATTAAATGAGCCTACTACTATCTTTAACATATTTAAAATTGAATTTATAATGTTCGCAATTGAATGTTATACTCTATCTTTACAATCTCAAAAAAAGAGAGAGTAGGTCTGCTCGAAAGTATCGTCATAAAACGCCATCAAAAATAATGTATCCAAACAGCTGGTGTCCCTTTAATTTAACACAACCTTCAAGATCAAATGATCTCACATGCTAGTCGTATTCAATATCTATTCACGTGAGTTGTAATACTTGACCGACGGGTACCCGATTACGTATCCATGACGAGGGTATCCACGCCCCCTAATGGCCTATAATTAGCGTAGTACCATGCTCAGAGATGCAATACCCAACTTTTAAAATGACCTAGTGGAAAGTTAGGCTATAAATTATTTCTCATCATTACAAATGATCTCGCCAGGTGGGCAGCTATTAGGTTTTGTTGTGCTGAACAATAACCCCCATTCCTTGTTCTCCATCGCTGTTTGATCTCTGCCGTAAATGGGCCAATTTAAGTGAATGTTGGTTTGTGTAGCACAATACTAAAGTGTAGTTTTATTGGCAAGGGTTGTTCTTGGTTATGGTGGTGGGTATAATACTAGTTTTCACTAGGTAACGTTTTAATTTATTTACGGACACGTAGGTTTCCTCCTACCATAAACTGACAAGTCGTGATGTAAGTAAAGGAATCTTGAAAGCGATTCTAAACTCCAACCCCCTCAAAAAAACAACAACCCAAAAAAAACCGTTGTGATATAAGTGAAGGAATTTTGAAAGCGGCCCTAAACCCCAACCCCCTCAAAAACAAAACAAAACCCACAAAAACGTTGTGATATAAGTGAAGGAATTTTGAAAGCGGCTCTAAACCCCAATTCCCCCCAAAATGTGTGATGCAACTCTTATTCTGCAGGTTAGACTCGCCTTCACACACTTAGTTCAGAAGTCTAGGTGGAAGCAATGGCAATTTTAGGACACTAATTGTATTATAGTTGATATTGAGACCGTGGTTAGTACTTGCACATGTCGATTACTTTGACTATACCACCTTTATTGTTATTCACGTAGATGGAACTCTAAATGACAAGTGGTTACTCGTACCACGAATATGTATTGTATACATTTAGTTTGGACCATTTGTATTCAGAAAGTTAGTTATGTTTATGTCTATGGTTATTTCTACTGCGTTACGTGTATTTTTTATTTTCAAAAAATCTTCAAGTCTAAGTGACGACTCTTGACAGTAATTCATGTCTCCCCGTATTTTAAATATCAATACTCTTTTATTGGAAAACGCTGCCAATTTGATGAAATCGACACCGTTGGGATATCTTGCATATCAAGTTGGCGATATCTGCAAGCGATATAGTCCCACTCTTTGCAATTTTAATTGGAACCGTAAGATTGGAGCTCAACGTTGGAGGGTGATGTTTCATTTGAAAAGGATAATTACAACACATTTGTAGAGTTGTCCAACAGGGGAATTGCGATATCAACAGACACATACACCATCGGCATGTCGATATATTTTTTTCGCAAACATGCTATACCGCAATATGGATTAAGGCCAAACACATTTGAAAGGGTCTTCTCGTCTTACAGGATTGCATTCGATTCTATGGTTGGCTTCTGTCTTTTGAGAAATGAAATCTGAATCGTTTCCTCAGGAATTGTTTTCGATCTCTGTTCTAGTTTCGCTGTTGATACCGCACCATAGGAAACAGAGGGAACAGATGCTCACTGACTTGTATGCACTTAAGATTAATTCGTGAAAATCTCCCGCGGTGAAAATATATATTGATATTATTCCAATGGTTATGCGGGAATGACATTTCAAGTTATGGAAATTCGACAAGGCCTCGGAACCACAGTCATATTACACGAATAATGTATAGCTCTGTATCGTAAAGTGTCAATCGTAAAATGGTTTATACACGTACTATAGGCATGGTATTCATACGTGTGCATAATAATGGCTGGCTTTATGCGTTGATCTCACTAGCTTGTAATGCGAAGGATCTATGAGGTAAGCATTCTAATGCATTATTAACTATTCCAACACTACGTATAAAGTATTACCATCGACTGTAGCAGATGGAGTTCTATATGTATACGTGCATGGCGCTAAACCGGATGTATCTAACACAGGCATTTCGCCATGCGAAATGGGGAATTTACAAAGTATCACATCTTCAAAGTCAGAGTGTTCACTTAACCTCATGCAACATTAAAGGCATAACATTACAGTTGATAGACCTGTATAATGGACAAACGAATTTCGATCTGAGACTAATAATTACGCTTAAAGTTGTTATTTACTGATTGACAGTCCCCAGTAGTCGTTAGTTGTCAAACTGTTAATATTTTATAAGAAAGAAAGGGCTATTTATCTTGTTTTTGAGGCATCAACTGATCTATGAAGGAATCTGCGAGTGAACATTAGAGTTATGTTCTCCTTGCATGATACTAGTAACTAGTATAATGAAGCAAACACATACGGACCATATTCAGGTTGTCTATCTTGGGGTTGCAATGGGGATTTGTCAATCACACAGCGGTGGAAAGCTTTATGGAAGTACAAACATGATTTTATGTATATCAAGTGAATGTACTTTGCAGATATAGCTACGAACTAGTCCAAAACAACCATACATATATACTAAAATGATATATGCAAATACAATGCGCCTTGATAACCATCCTATTCAAATTCAATGCGAGTTTTCTCAGTGATCATAACCAATCGAAATGGACGAATTAGAAAGCATCGCATCTTCAAAGCGAGGGTGTGGGTGTATTTTATTATATAGTTAGCTCATGTAGACTACACTAACCTAAAGCAATCCAAATGCGATGCATGGAGTTTTCTTCGTGGTCACATGCTGGTAATTATCCAATGGCATCCGTCGAATCTGCGAGCTCCTTTCAGCGGTCTATGGGATTCGAATAAGGAGTGTTATTTTCGTTGGTGCCCTTTGCAGCAGGCTAAAGCTATCAATGCCCAATGTAACCAGTGAATACAAACAGCTTGACATTGATCTATGTCTAGACGATTCGATACCATCTACACAGCTTTTAAGAGTATCAACATCTTCTGATTCGGGTAGATTTGCGACGATAACGATGGGCTAGTCCAATATTGTGGAGAACTGTCTGCTTTTCTGAAAGGCTACTATTGTGAAGTTAGGTGTGCTTTTTCTCTAGGTATTCCTATTAATAGGCCAGAAGAAATAGTCCCCCAAACCACTAAACTTGGATATGTTGTTTAGAATGGTCATCCAAATTCAAAACAACACAAAACATTTCTGTTCAAAATTGTTTTAGGTGAAACCCTATGTCTCATGGCGTATAGGGAGACTTTGGAAATAGTATCCAGGTAGGACTAGAATACTATTGTATTCTTCTACCAAAAGAAAGTGTATAATCTCATGTTCAATTATAGCGAACAATATAATTTCATCATGAATGAATAATACCGATACATTATTGCTTTGATATGTTCAGCCATGCTTTGTTTTACGGTTGATGGGGGAATGTACGGGACTACTAATTATAAGACATCATGACAGTTTATTGTGACCTATGCCAAGGATGTATACCAGACCCCCGTTTAACGACGGTGTCCTAACTAGTTAGTTAATCCTAACATATCACATATCCTAAAGTGTTTCACGACCATGTCGCAAGTCAAATCCCTTCTTAAATCGTCATCTAACATCCCAACTTTAGGAGGCCGTCGTTAAACGGGGGCCAGGAGTCGAAAACCCACTCAAATAATGAATTAAAATAATATAAACACAACCAATCTGTCATTAATCTGTGTACTATTGGCACCCGTCAATAATTTAAGTAATAACCTTATTTTCCGAACGTTTGTTTAATACTGATTTAGTATGAATCACTCATTAATATTGAGATAGAAAATTAAAATTGACAACAGTTTTTATGAATGACACGTGCGTGTTTCCTTAATATTGACATAGCAGGGGTTAACTCAGATATGTCCAGGTGTGTATCCCTTTAAGGTAATTAAGGCTCAATTACGGGATAAAGACATTGTCCAAACTGCATCTTCATAAATTACTCAGAGAAGGTACGCGGACATATGGTTGAAATGACAGGTAAATACTGTGAGTATTAATAGCTATTGCTGAGAATTAAAAGTGCGCTCTAGGTATGTATAGCTACGTCGCTGTTATTTATGTTCATGGTTCCAGTGCAAGGTCTATTTTAGAGAATGGATGCTGTTTGTTTAGTTAAAGTTGACGCAGGTTAATTAATATTAACTTCTTAATATTGGTTAAGTTACTATGTATCCGGGAGTGGGCGTGTGTGTGTGTGTGTGTGTGTGTATGTGTGTGTGTGTGTGTGTGTGTGTGACTAGCTAACACAGTGTTATTGTGTTTCAGTTCTCTATGTTATTGCGTTTCAGTTC
>JAVCKZ010064700.1:0-14789 GCA_034780755.1 Lepetodrilus elevatus
CCAATAACTGACTTGCAAATTTACATAACCGTGGCTCAATCTTATATACGTTCGACCGGTGTACGACTAGTTTGGAGCCTATGGTAGAGTATTACCTATAACTATAACTGCAAAGAACATTCACTTGACATAAATGAACCCATTAGTTGGGAACTTATTAGTATTGCATAGATACTGCTTAACAATATGACAAATATCGTTTTCCTTCATTCGATATAATTGATGTATTGAATGTTTGGAAATAATTAAATAATAATTCAGGGGTAGAAATAAGTGTACATTTCCGGATAACCAGGAGCGCACTATATATATATGAACATCAAGGAGCGATGGAGAAAGTTCGCTAAACTTTTGGCAAGCTTTTTGTTTAAATTTAGCTAAACTTTTGACTGAGTCGATTATCTAATCCAAACTAAAATGTTGGCTTAACTATGCTTAATTTGACTGACTTAATTAACACAATTTGGCAGTTTACAGGATACCGCCCCATGGGATATAATAAGAGAAGTGCAAGCGGAGCGAATTCTATTTTTAGACGTACTCAGTTTAGTGATTTTAGTGATACGCTTGTAGGTGAAATGTGCATGGTTGTTGTCTTTTTTACATAGCTTACGTTGAATCCCGATTTATTACCCGTGAACCATGCTGAACAATATAATTCATCTATGAATCAAACAGAAAGTTAAGGATACGATCCTTTGTAACGGCGTATAATATAACCCCCTTGTGATTTATATCCGGTAAAACAAACAAGTTTGCTACTTATTGGATATCGAATTATTTTACCATTGCGAAGACTTTTCCAATTCCATAGGTCATGCTGAATCCAACTCTACTAATGCACGTATAAATAGGATATGTCTAAGGGAATATGCAATGTTCTTCTGTACCAACGAAAAATGTTTTAATCTCAAAGCCATATTTAATTCAATTCTACTATAGTTTGTCATGAAATGTTTAGAAATCCCTAATTCTTAGATTTATTTTCAATAATATATCGATAAATACTTCATGGAATGACAAACACAAATCTTAAATTGTTATTTCAATATGCCCTAACCCAAATTAAAAATATTAAAATGTTTCACCAGTGAACAGTAATAAACACTATGATTACTAAAGTATATATTTTGAGTAGAGCTGCAACGATTCACTCAAGTATTCGGCGCAACGAATATAGACCATTAATTGACGAATCGCATTCGTTATTCGTCACCCAAATATTCGATTATGTTTTTGTATTTGCCGAGTTTTTTATATGACATATTAGGATACATCCAACAAGGTTTATCTCTTATGGTGTTTTGTATTAAAGATTGTTAAGTGTGATCACGAACAAACGATCGACAGACCGTGCACACGATTGCAGATCGACTGGTAATCACCATAAACCATTTTTTTCCAAAGCGTCATGATCGGTAATTCTAGCTGTTTTGTAATACTTAGGCCTACATACATATACTTCGAGACTTGGAAGTTGTTTTGTAATACTTAGGCCTACATGCATATACTTCGAGACTTCGAGACTTGGAAGTTGTTTGATAATGTGTTTTTAATAATTATGATCCAAGGTTTATTGTTTATTAATCATGATATTTGTATACGACTACGTTTCTTTTCCAAAAGCAGTTTTGCTTCCTGTTTTCTACTAACAATATAGGGGTTTCTCAGATTTCTTTGATGTGTATGATCATTAACTTTATGTCCACAGTTTGGAAATACTTTAGCTTTCTAAATCATTCAGACAATACAAATGTTAAATGTAGCTTGCATAGTAAATATGTGAGTGAAATCTAGTTGTCAATACTATTTAGTTTTCGATCATAGTCCACTTCATTTCCTAATAACGTTTTGGGTGTTAGTAAAGGCAAATGAGAGAATGGTTGGCATGCATTCTTTCAATTAATAGCTAATACATCAATTATTTTGAGTGCACTTTTTTTAAAGAAGTTGTTTGAACTATTTTATTATTTTAATCATCTCAGATATCCAGAAAATCTAGATGTAGGCCTAGGCCTAGGCCTAGACAAATTAGTCACAATCATTGAGTTTCCCCAGTGAGGCAAATACTGTCCAGAGATTCCTTTCATTTCTGGGAATGATTTGTTTTTGCTTTCAAAAATATAGCGTAAACAGTGAGTAAACACATCTAAATAAGTAGCCTAGGTATCATGTATATGGATCAAAACTGATTGATAGACTGCATAGAATTGACATGGTTAATTTACTGTCTTTGTTTCAGGCTTGCCTCCCATATTGCATCACCGTCTCTATGGGCAACACCTGGTGTTGAAAGCAGTGTCCAATCACATCCGTGGACACATACGGTCTGACCAACCTGCCAAGGCTCTCGCTTTATCCTTCCACGGTTGGACCGGCACCGGAAAGAATTATGTCAGTCAAATTATCGCTGAGCATTTGTACAAAGAGGGAATGAAAAGCAAGTTTGTGCATCTGATCTCCGCCACAAAAGAGTTCCCACACGAAGGAATGGTCCCGTTCTACAGGGTAAGTTGTTGAGTTGTCGGCACCAGGCAGGTATTTGATCTTTTAAGTCTCACAAGTACAGAATATGTGATTACAGATCTTGTGAATACGGATCATTATGAGCGGTACACGTCCCTTTAATTCAGATCATACATTATCACTAATTGAACTATGTTTCATCTGTCTTGGTATAATGTGGAAAAATACAATGAATTGATTTTCTGCCTGAACAAAATTGCTCTTGTAGCTCCAGCACTCTTGTCCTGTTTACTTAAGTAGGTGTAAGCTATAGGACTTTCTGAAAAGTCTAGTTGCGCACAAGTTACTTCCCTTGAATACCTCTCCCTCTTGAAGTCGAGCACTAGACTCTAGTCTTGGGCTGACATCGGGCGTTCACTATAGTTTAGCTCTGGGTGGTCTACTGCGCATGTCTAGTCGGGTTTATCGCCAAAACACCCTTCTATCGACTATAGTTCATCCAAGTTACAGAGCGCTATTGAAAGCTGTGTTCTATTTGACGATTGTATCGAAATATTGTTATCTTAAATGTAAGTAGTGTGATTCTTTGAGTTTGGGAGGAGGAAGTAGCATTATAGTAAGTACTACGAAAAAAGATTATGGGGGCCGGGCATGAATCCCATGATCATGATGATGATAATTCTCCAGCCACAGCAACAATATGCAAGTTTCATTCACACAGACATTTCAAGCAAAACCATGTGCATAAACAGGTAAATATTAAAAAGCAATTAAAGAATATGCATGAAGCATTGCACATTTATCAATAAAACATTCTGTTAAAGATAAGAAAATCAAAATGCATTTCTTGAAATCGTCTCACCTTGCTTTAGCCGCCATTTTGCAGCTAGACAAACTCACGACATCCCACGGGTCGGACTCGAGTCGATTCGTGACATCACACTAGTCGGACTAGAGTGAATTCGGGCGTTCTTTAGTCCAACTCTAGTGACTAGAGACACCGCCCGATGTCAGCCAATCACACCAAATTGCTCTTGTGTAATCCTCAACTATTCTATATGTAATTATTGATATTTTTAATAAATATTGAAAGGTATTTATATAAAATGAAATTTTAGAAAGCACATACACTGCTGGCTAACTCGGGCCTCGGAGGCCCGGCGAGACTTGTTTCCTAGAGTCATATTAAAATTACCGATCTCGTCATGTCTCTCGACTGTACAGCGTGTTCTATGATACTTAGCTGGTAATGTTGATTTTTACCGGGCGTAAGAATGAGTCGACATAGTAATAGATTCAGCGACAGGAAAGGCAACTCGCGATCGGCCACAAGGTCAATCGTTGAAACAGTCATGTGACCGCCATTCAAAGCCGTCAAACTTTTGTCGCATTTTTTCGCATTTGGGTGGCATTGTGTTTGGATAGCACATCACTAATCACATTTAATTACATTTTAATTGCATTAAATCGACGTTTTGTCACACGTACCATAGTTTCAGTATTTGTTATATATACGCGGTCTCGCTTGGGTAGTGCAAATTGTTTAGACAACCGTCAACTAGCCAGCTTAATCTTTCGTGTTAAAACAACATAGAAATTATTATCTTATTGAGCACATGTTACTTTGAAGTTCCTAATTAATTATCTGTGAACTGTGCCTATCTTAACAGTAAGCTGGATATTTGAACAAGCATTTTGGACACTTGTTATTGGTATACTGAACACCGTCTCCTACTTTCAGAATCAAACAGGAAGTCCGGACGCAAGCTGTGTGTGGATATGATCAGCGGTCCTGAGAACGACCTGCGGCATACTGGACACATCGGCTATGACGGAGCCGTCTTTGGAGACGTGTCGTTCATCGGAGACGCCTACGACAAACTCCCTAACAGAGGTACGTCTTCGCTGAACATCCCATCACCAAGATGGCCTGTACAGGCATGGCAAATATAAGAACTGCTTCACCAAGATTGCATTGCATAGAATTGCCTCACTGACTTAGTTACCTCATTGACTTCGATAGACGCTAGAATTGTGAGAACAGTATGCTGACACTTGACTCGCATCTCTGTCAAGTCTTGGTGGAGGATATGTCATTCTCTGTCTTTCTCTGTACTAAAGGATGACTTGTATTATGATTGCAGGTAGACCTGGTGCCGAGAGTGTCGGTTCATCCATGACGTCCATAAACAGACACGACCATCCTGACTACACGGGTACCAACGGCTACGGACATTCATGGTATGTCGCATTCACCAGTAGAATGGATCATGTGTAGATATTATGGGTGGCAAATTCAAACAGGATTTAGTTTAATCGCAATTCACTGTAAAGATGTCACAAAGTCAAATCCTCTAGATTTGTGCCTTTAGGTGAGATATGCCTACTGTGACCTAAAGCATTAATTCAATCAATCAAAACCTCTAGAATTTGTCTTTTTTCGTGACGCTACTGATTGTATAGTACGTAGGTATTGAAACTGTAGGGTTTCTGCACTTCTAGGGAGCATTTCCAACCTGCATTATAACCTTATTATTACGAAAGTAGTGAAGAATTGGGGGCTTTTAAAGCTGATGGTTCTTCTGATTAGCAGGTATATTTGAGATTTTATCAATACTTGGCGTAACTCATTGACATTGGTCTTATATTAATAGGTATGTACCGGTATTGTAACGGACGGGCGTCTGAAGTTCTAAGTTTTACTTGTGAATGTTTCCAGGATCAGCCAGGAGTCTCTGGACAATAACGGCATCACCGGGGACGACCGACAGTACCAGGACATCGACGAGAACAGTCTGCTGGCCGACTTCAAGATCCCAGACCTCGCAGTCAGTAACTCGCAGATCTCATGTATAAAACCTTCTGCAACACTGCTCTACAGGCAGTAACTCGCAGATCTCATGTATAAAACCTTCTGCAACACTGCTCTACAGGCAGTGCAGGTGTACTCCTGCCATTGACTAAGTGATATTGAAAGTTCCAAACAAACTAACCCACAGCAGTCTTCAATGGTTGCATTGTTTGAGGAAGACTTTGAAAGTAAAGTGTCCAGCAAGGGAAACAGAGTTACTTCCCTTAGATTATCAGATTTTGACTACAGCATTGTTGCATTTGATTCAGTGAAGCAACAGATTTCTCACTAAAGATGTTAGTCCATTGCTTTCTATGATGTTTCATGCTAATGTTGTTAATGTTTAATATCGGCATCTGCATCCAGCGTTGATGATAGCAGACAAATAAGAAAACAAACAAGAAGAAAAATAATAAATAAATAAGAAGAAAATATATAAAATAAAATATGAATAGAAAGAATTTAAAAAAAAATATGTATAAATAATAATGCATAAAGTAATAATTAATCATATGGCTAGGGTAATATAACTTGAACTATCATTTCCACAGACATTGGACTTTGGCCCATCCTTCATGGACGAAGTGATGAAGGCATTGGACGAAAAGAAGACCACGGATGGCAGCTCGCTGGAGGCGTCGCCTAGCAACGGAGACTTGCCGGACGTGGACAGAAGTCGGTCCATGTCTCCGGACAGCGAGAGCAAACAAGCCCCGCCTCCACCACTCCCCATGTCTCCGCCCAGAGTGGTGAGTTAACCACCGGCATTACCGCCTTTTCTGACTGACAACAGTCTCTTCCCCCCCATGTTAACTGTCATCTCCCATACTAAAGTCTAATCACGTCGAGGTTTGGCTCAATTGGAGCATGTCTTGAAGCCCTTTCTCTATATTTCTCTCTCTTCTTCTAATCATATCCCTATTCTTTGTATATATATATATATATATTCATATTTTCGAAAGTCCTATGTGCAAGCACCTTTCAGTTTTGTTGTGGTAATCTAAAATTTAATATGGTAAATAACTTAATACTCGAAAAGTGAACTACATTTATTTCTTCGTAAATGAGGTTTCACTTGTTGTTTCTTGCATGGGGTTTAGTTTGGGATATGGCAGAGAGATGTATGTCACTGGGGATATGGCAGAGAGATGTATGTCACTGGGGATATGGCAGAGAGATGTATGTCACTGGGGAAGTGATGGTGTGTCAGGGCAGTTGGAGACCTTTTAGCCGCAATGCATTCCTATTAATACAATACCGTATGTGCACCATTGTATTATTGTTAATAAGTCACAAATTCCAAGTCTTGGAGTGAACTATTCCCACTAAGTCGTAAAGCACTAGAGCACTAATTTGATCAATTCCACCTACTAGAATCACGCTGAATAATATCCTAAAAATAATTACGCATAATTCTTTTCACAATTATGTATTACATTGTACACAATTTATTAATGAAATAGTATAGTACTTTCTGATACTTTCGATAGTAGTCATTCTTCAACTAGTTCTAGACTAGTCAAGGTGTTTTTTCAATAGTGTTCTTTTACTAAAAGTTTTAGAACAGGTAATTAGTGTTCTTTATGAATTACAATCAAACCTTGTTGTGTTGAAGCTTGGGAGACCATGTTATAAATTTCACTGATCATGAAGTTTGTCGGATATTTTTATAATTAACAAATATTTGAATGCTGTGTTTACTCATCCATATGTAAAGTTTCAACTGACATACAACAACAGTACAAGCAGAATAGTGGTACAAGCCCCATAGTCCTTGGGATACCTTTTGAATTGGGAGAAATGGCCTGAGCTAGTGGACTAGTATTAATTTTGATTCCAGGACCCTGTAGTCTTACTTGTAGTTTTGATGCACAGCTGTTACACTGTTACACACGTCGTGGTATGATAATCATTAATAAACCTGATGAGCATATGAATGTACAATGTGAAACAAGTTTAGTAAGGATTATTAAAAGAGGGGTTGATAGGTGAAACATAATTGATAACTGAATTACGAGACTTACAACATCAATACGTCTTTTATTTATCATCACCCGTTTAAGCGTCGACAATTCTGCAAATTAATTGATACAACAACCAAATAGTAAACTGGACTAGCAAATTAACTTATCGTTCATACAGTACATAGCGGACGAATTTGAGAATGATTCCCTGGAAGTCAAGTCAAATATAGAAAATATATAGTATTTGCACACCTTGGGATATAAATTTAATTTTGTCATATCGTGGATATTGTCTAAACAACGGTACAGATAAAATTGATCAGGACTGATGTGATGCTCCATCTTAAGGATGATATTCCAGAGTTTGACACAGCAAGGCTTGACTGTATCAGAAGTATGTAGAGAACAGTTCTTTATAGATTGCTTTAAGTAGAATTAGGATTTGGTAACTAGTCTTAGCAAGCTCGTACTTTGAATTTTAATCAAAAAAGTAATATATTTTTATTTTAGAAAGATCATGAATTTGCCTCAATGCTAGAGTAAACCATTAGTCAAATAGATGTCTAGAAAAATTGTGTTGCCCATATATAACCTATATCCAGATTTGGTGGTGAATCTTTAACATAGATAACCTGCGGGACTTCTCTGCTTGGTGCTTGCTTGCGGATCTCAGTCACCCGATAAATACATTTGTTTCAGGAGGCACCCAGACGGTCAGAAAGCAGAAGCGAGCCGAAAAAACAAGCCAAAGTCAAACCAATGTCGGCATCCGAGGAAAGAATGATGGAATCAGCCATTGCTCTCGCAAACGAAACCGCTCAGAATCAAATGAGAGACAGTCAAAGTCCGCCAACATCTCCGACGACCAAAACGGAGAAAAAACGATCTGAATCCGAAAGTAGTAGTGACTCGCCCAATCTCATGTCCAAGTTGAAAAAGATTTCTATCAAACGTAGTCCAAAGCAGGAACGTAAAAGGACGTTCTCGGATGACATGAGCAACAAGAGCGATATGGGTGGCGAGCTGCCCCCTGAGGCTCAGGAGGCATATAATATGTTAGTCGTTCGAGGATCCTATAGAGATAGTGAGGAGAGTTCCGACAGCCGGCAGTCGTCAGAGAGAGTATCTCCGGCTAGGATCTCCCCCGAGAGAGGAGCGACTTCTTCTGTGGTTTCCGGCAGCTCAGTGATCTCCAGTAATTTCGAGGTCGAGCACGACACCAAACCTGCCCCAGTCACGACCTCCAGCTTTCGACCTCCACTTCCAGCAACTGAACCTCGTCCTCCACCTCCGAAACCTGCACCGCGACCCCGCGTCGACCTCTCGAAAAAATCCGAAATCCCTGTTCCTCGACCTCGTCCCGAGATCGTTCAAAGGGTGGAGCCGACTCCCATAAACAATAGACCAGAAATCGTGCACAGAGTGGAACCCACTCAGATTCACAGAGTCGAACCCACACCCAGGATCAGTGGGTCCATGTCTGTGGATGTCCCGTACATGAAAAGTGACTCTAAACCCGAAACTAGTCTTCCTCTGTCTGTCCACCGACAGCAAAGCTTCCCAGAGACGAAAAGCAGAGAGGAGTTGAAAAAGACGATTGAAATTGTGCGTGTCGATTCTCCCAGGAGGGAGGAAGTAGTCGTAGAAGCTGGAGCTAGCAGTTCAGAAGACTTGCCTTCCAACACGGACGGCGACACGAAAGAACCTCCCAAGTCCTTCTTCGAAGAAGACTTCAGCGAACCATCTCCTCGCGAAATAATGTCGAAGTTGCGGGAGAGAAGAGTCAACCGATCGCTGGACCACCAACGAGGCATCACAGGCGAAGGCGAGACCATGGCACCCGTGCGGAACCTCCGAGAACCTCAGGGGATCCCCGGGAAAGGCCCATCATCCACGACCACCCCGGTAGAAGAGGAAGAAGTGGACACGAACCCGTTACGCATGCTTAGAGGAGGTGCAATACCGATCCGCACCAGCCGAGGGCCACCAGGTACTAATACAAAGCATTGTCTCAGATATCCTAAGTTGCAATTTTCAAATCCACAGTTTCAACGTATGGTCAGTGACCCTGGGGACGGGTGGCGGGAAAGACAGCTCAGCATCCAGGAGGATTTAGACAATGACGTCAACGACATCCCTCCAGCTGTCCCGCCTAGAACTTACAGCTGCAGCAATGTCAGCATCAACAGTCTCCCCCTGCCACCCAGGAACCCCCTTAGACCTTCCAGTATTAATGCCAAGCCGCGTCAGAGAAAATACCCACTTTTACTCAGTCCTCGGGCCGAGAGTCGCGCATCTTTCACGTATTCCGCTCCCCCTCCTCGCAAGTCTTCCTTGTCTCCTTCCCCCGTGCATGACCTCCCCTGTGACCTCCCCCCAGCCCCACCCCCTCCTCTCCATCAAGAGTTCGAAGCAGATGATGATGATGGTGATGATGATAATGTATTCACCTCAGACAGTCCACCAAATTCGCCTTTGGCCCAACCAATTCAGCGGCCGGTAACCAAGTATTATCTAAGTAATGTCAAGTGCAATCTAGCTCAGTTGGGATTTTACAACAAATTGGATCCATTTTGGGTGCAGACTGTGGTTTTGCCCGATCGGACCAACTCCGACTATGCGAGCTCCGAGGAGGTCTCGCCTCTACTGCTAGTTAACTACAAGAACTCAGAAAACGTCAGCTATGAGGATTTACTCAACTTTGCGCTTGATAGGTAAATTTGACATAGATATGTAACCTAGAACATATATCTGCCTGTAATCTATAAACTAGGGCTAAAACGGGAAATATATCAATATGGCAGCTTATCATAATAAGCCTGTGCATCTGCAAGTTCACTTGGGGATAGATTTCGAGTTTTAATTTTTTATTTCAAAATACAATATCCAAAGATGTGAAAATGTTTATTTTTATAAAAATTGATTTTGCCAAATTGGTATATTTTCTGAAGTTAGGTTGAGCAATAACTGGCTAAAACTTATATAAGCTACCGGTATGCAATGAAGGGTATTGGCAGAGCTAGAAATTATTAAATTATTTAAAAATAAATAGACATTTAGTAGTCAAATTGTCAGCAATAAGATCTCTCATAGTGATATTAACACTTTTTACTTTCACTAACTTTTTGATTATTATTAACATTGTAGAGTGGGTATTTTATTTGTTTTTGATTCGCAGTTTTTCATTATTCGATCAATTCCTGATCTTTAAAGTGGCCTCTGTCAACACCTTCACTGTTTATGTGTATCAAGCTTCCGTGCATCTGCAAGTTGGTTGAGGTTAGAGACTTACAGTAGTTTCAAATTGTCTTAGTATAAAGCTTGATGAAATATATGCATGAAATTGCTTGGACATGGGATCAAATACATCTTGCTTGGAATATATTTAACTTAAAAACCAACACAGATTTTAGCGTGACTCACTCGATAATGACCATTTGCCATATTTTGAACTACGTCTACGACTAAACCTTCAAAGTATTTGTATATTTAAAAGAAAAGATTTGATGATTAACTAGCATGAGCATGTAAGTTTTAGCCAGAACTATTTTCTTAGATATTTCATGATAACGTTTTTACTTGTCTAATAAATTTATTGTCTTTATTGAATTACGGTAGAATTAAACTTCAGCCTTATTTAGTAATAAGTAGTGAACATTTATTCCCAGTTACCCCTTCAAATAAAATATAATTCATGAAATTGTAAATTTAGGCTTGGGGTTTGTGTTAAAATCTACTGTGATCACTTTTGAAACTGCTAAAAGACCATTTCAGAAAATATCCACAGTCTTTGTTTTATGCAGCACAATATGATAGATTTTGTATCATTACAGTGATTTAACACATTCTTTCCCGTCAATGCAGTTCTATTTATTATAATGACATCTCAACGTTGGACTTCATAGCCTGGTAGCAATGTTCGCCAAAGTTATCGACTTTGGTCCGTCAGTACCAGCTAGTGTTCGCAGGTTTGCTGCAACATTCAGCGCTACAGATGTTGCAGGTTTCCTTCTGCCCCAAACTGACGAGCTGTGATATCAGTGGACGAATCTTGAAAGTGTCTATAAAACCCATTTAGAAAAATAAACAACTGAAAAACATACATTATTACTGATATGTCTGTCTTCAAGTGGAAATAGACAGATTATTTAGGATGAAATATTGATGGAGAGGTGAGGTCAGCATGCCAATGTTGTTCTGTAGTCTGTATTTCTTTCTTCTTGTTCAGCTAATGTTGTTTCAGGTCTATTGCACATTTCTTTAATGATTCTAACAGTGATGGCTGTCATGTACGGGTGAAATATTCCCTAAACTGACGCACTGTGATGTAAGTGAAAGAATCTTGAAAGTAGCTCTAAACCTCAATTTATAAAAAGATTTTTAAAATAAATAGTAGCCTGAAACAACTTGTACTAGTAGCTGTTTTCTGTAGCAAATTAGCATGTGAAATTTGTTTATGATTTTTAATCTTTATTTTTTTGATTTTTTAAAAATGGGATTTTTAGTAACTTATTTTCACCTGGTTATGTTGAACCTGTTTTTAGTGTAGATCAAACTTCCTAGTTTTCATTTGACCCATTTATGTTGTTGAGCAAACAGCCGAGATTGATCATAGCAATGCATCGCGATTGCTTTTTACAAAGTTTTCTACATTTAAAAGTTGTGCAATTATTCATTCTATGAAATAATTAAGTGTCATCCTATCTCCGCTGTTTGCAACTTCTTACACATCTAGGTGATCATGGCTCTAATCTGTTGTATATCTCATTGTCTAATACCATTCATAGCCTCTGGGGCTCCCTTCATGACATATCATCCCTCATGGCACCTGATCATGTGACTTATCATCTGTCATCTCATTGGCTGATCTGGGTAACTATGGTGATGGAGGACTGGGTTTGTCTTTTACTAAATTTGTGATTGTAAAAAAAAATAAAAAATGACCGCGTTCTGTTTGACGACATGTGATGTGATAGGTGAGGAATATGGCACTTACCGTCAGTAATGCTTATACTGTTTTTGTTGAACTATGTGTGGCTTGCATCAATTTTCCAAACAATACCAGTGGCTGCAGTGTGAAATATTTAAAAAAGATGTTTACTTGTTGTATCCAGGAACTAATAAAACCTTTAATACAACATTACTATACATTTGATAAACCAATACATTGAGACATTCACTGACGAAAGTAATAATATATCATATGAATTCTTACCCAGCTACAAGTAATGAAAATAAACCAAATTACTTATAATAATATCGGTAATAATATTGGACTCTATTTGAAGACTTGATCTTGACAAAGCAAAATAAACTATGTAACAAAAACAAGCAAGGCATGTACATGTATGTTACAGTTGTCATATATTTACACTGTTTATTGCAGAGCCAAAGTAAATTCACATTGGAAGTAAGAAAAATCATCAGATATCTTTCAGTATTCCTGTCTTCTGTTTGAAATATTTCGACCATTGTTCAGTTTGCATTTGATTCTTCGGAAAATATAACAATCTGATCAGTGCATTATCCCTTTTTTTCTGTAAATATTGGCACCATGTAACATTGATTTCTGGAAATTTGAGTGTGTATTGAATGTGACAAGCATGTACTTTGTATTCATCTATAACCAGACTAAGTATGGACTCTGTGAATATGTTCTCTCCCTACTAAAAGCAGGTTGCCATTAAATCTTTGAAATGTTGTGGACAATAATTTTGGGCAAGTCAACCAATATCCTCACTTATATTATTATTAACAAAATAAAAAATAAAAATTGCAAAAACATTGGGCAAAGAACAGATCCTTGCAATACACATATTAAGAAAATAATAATGTAAAAATATTATATTTTTATTGTATAAATTAACACTAGAGATAATTCTTTATGAAATGAACAAATTAAACTTTGAGAATTGCAAATTCATTATGACATTTAAAATTATTATTGATAATGTGGAAACAATATTATGAATATACATCTAATAGGAATATATCCATATATATATATTTAGAGTTACTAATCTCTTTATATAATTTTGCCTAATAATGGTATATAGCGCATTCTGCATTGTACTAGTGCATCCACTTATATATGCATGGCGTAACTACACACATATAACCTATATATGTTTATATAGTAATCATTAAATATTTAATAACCATGGTACCCCTATTAAATAGTTCAAGCACAGAATATATCTCATTGCACTATGTTATGCATAATATAGTCCACATCAAGCTAGCATGCCACCTAAAATACAGGCGTACATTTATTAGTATGTACATATCATATACCTATATTTATATATATCTATGTCAAATGTTCAGTTTTCCCTGTCAAGGTAAGATTGGTTGAAATTTATTTTCTCCGTAAAATACTCTAAATGATGACCACATCCGCTATCATGCCCATTGCAGCCACTCATTATGTGTTCACTTCCATGTACTGCCATTGTGTATTTGATGTATTTACGGAATACTGTAACCCTTCCATTTATCATTACATTCTTCAAACATTACATTTTTCATGTATGTCATTTAGATTCATGTCATCATGCTCATAATTAATCCACTCCTGATCGTATCACTAGGGAAATGTTTTACTGAGAGAGTTCAGCCTGTTTATTAACACTCCTGATTGTATCGCTAGGGAAATGTTATACTGAGAGTTCATCCTGTTTATTAACACTCCTGATTGTATCGCTAGGGAAATGTTTTACTGAGAGAGTTCAGCCTGTTTATTAACACTCCTGATTGTATCGCTAGGGAAATGTTTTACTGAGAGAGTTCAGCCTGTTTATTAACAGGGTTGATGTTTTCAATCGCAAACGTGTGTTTTCGCGTTACTACTCCGATTGCTTGTGTGTTGGTATGCGGTGTCGACCAGGCTGATTCACAAGTCATATTAGTTCGATATGCATTAAGCAATCCTGGATGGAACTTGTATTCCCATATCATCCATTTGAGCATCCCTGATGTTTATGTTTCTTTGCATTTGTTGGGGAAATACATATTTATATTCAAACTGGATACCATCTTATGAAGTAATATATTTTGCATGATTACGGTACTTAGGTTAAATAAAATGAATATTTTACTTTATTGGATGCAATTACTGACTTACTGTATGTACAATGCTAATTTGTTCGTGCAGATGTTAAATAATATTAAAGATTGTTGCATTGCATATATTTTCAAATGATAAAATGTAAATTATGGCATACAAAGTTTTGAGTTCGACACTAATCGTGACTATATTTCCATCTACTCAGGGAGAAGAATTGCGAAGAGATAGAGACGATGCAGAAGATCTTCACAACGGAGGTATGTGTTCCTGTAAAATAGCTGAGTAACTGTCTGATTATTCCTGGTGATTGGTTAAAGATTAAACATTAATTATTTATATTTCGATACTTACTTCTGAAACAGTAATACTGTAAAAGACTTAAATCACGCGGACTCAAATTACGCGCAAGTGACATTATTGATAAGTACGCGAGAATCAAATT
>JAVCKZ010064711.1:0-14789 GCA_034780755.1 Lepetodrilus elevatus
ATATTCTAAGTGAACTAGCACTATAAAAACTGGTGGAAATCCAGACTAGTCAAGCAGTACATATGCATGCAAGTCATTATATTAGTGAAAGATTCTAGAAAGTGACTTTAAACCCCAAATCAACCAAATCTTCCAATTGCAAGGTCTATTGCCAGATATGTAAATGCATATGAAGAAGCATGTAGAAAAAACGCCGTTGGCCAAGAGATAAAGAGGAACAAGATTCAGGGAACATTGAAGCACGCCCCTGGAGGAGACCGATGCGGAGGGATCAATTCTGGGTAATGTCTCGACTGGTACCGAGCGAAGCATCAAGTAATACCATTTACTCGCGGGCTCTTGATGGATACGTACGTAATAGCATTAGGATGTGGAGAACGTGGGTGGAACGAGTGATGTAGAACGCGGAGGCTGAACTTAACTAATCCACCATATACGACACATTTATTGTAAAACTTTTAATGTAATTGAAATAGGCTTAGCTGTTTGGCGTCCTTTAAGTGTTTGTGTGATCTGAATATTTTATGTCTGATTTGGTAAAATAGCGCCGAATTGGCAGCGATTAAAACAAAACCTATATAAAAAAAATCTGAAACCGGTGACGAGGGAAATACATTATCGTCAATATTACCCCTTTGCGAATAGAATAGTGTTTAAGTAATTGCATATATAATGGTAATGGAAATAATAGTATATTATTATATTTCGTGAATCCAGATTTATTGTGACAGAAAAAGTAGCGATGGTTTCTCAGCATAGCATTCAATGCCTTCTTATCTCATGCGTCCTTAGGAATATATAAGTACAACCTCTATTACTGTATACATCTCTCAGCGGTAGGCAACGCAAACTGCAGCGTTCTGTTTATCCTTTGTCATTGTCCAGATGTCTGTATTTGTCTTGCCTTTTAATGTCGTGGTATCGTAATTGTGTGTTGAAATTTAGAGGTGTCCTGAGACCAAGCTCCCTCTATGCATTGTCCGTACACATATCCGTTTGTGAGTGCAGACGCACTGCTGTAGATATGCATCTGGTGCCCGTTGCACGACGCTCTTGTAGTGCTACAATAGTTGTAACCGGCCACAATAGAAAGCGTTGACGTTACAATAGTTGTAGCCTACAAGAGCGTCGTGCAACGGGCACCTGGACTTAGTCTTCAGCGTCTCTATTCCTGGAAACAATTGCTACTGGGGAAGAACCTGCTCATGAGTATCCCAGTCATCACGACAACCGAATGCCTGAATACCAAATGAGGTCTTGATTGTTATTTACCACTCTCGTAGTAATGAGTAGGCATAATGCACATCCAAGCGGTACATGGGACGTTAATAGTAATCCCTCCCCCAAGTTCGAGGACGGTAATGGCGGCGTCCCGGCCCAACCCGCCCCGGCTCTGCTCGTCGGTGTCTTGTCATCGAATGTCCAAGCGACTGAATGCGAAATTAAACACACACCGTAGGTCTAATGTAGTGAAATGAGTAATTACAATGGTTGGGGTAGGGTAATCACGTGGAAGGGGTTTTGTGGAACGGTTTCTCCTGGAGATTGACAAGCTAAATGAAGCGTGCCAAACCTCTGGTACAGGAATAGATGTCCGAGAGGAAATCAATCTGACATTTGTACGTTACTCTTCATAATTCTCCCATACCAAATTACCATAACATTATTCGTGGAACCAGCCAAGCCAACCTCCTCGATAAAAGCATCCCATAATGTAGGGCACGTCGATATTTCTTATCAATATAAACCGTTGGAGTTACGATCAGCAAAACATAAAATAGTCCACTAATTTATTGATCGAAATATTACTGCTTTTAGTTCTGTTGTTGCGGAAAGAGTGTTTGGTTTTGGAAGAGCGTTGAAGTTTACTTCAGTTTACTATTTACAGAAGTATGAATAATAACATCTCTATAGGAAGCACTCAATGCCTCGTGTATGTATATGTCCATGCCTATTTCCTCGGGATACAAATAAACACGAACGTGTGAAATAGGTGCATGTTGCAAATATATGTTGCAAATATAACATATTTGCACAACAGCAAAGATGACAATTCCGAGCTTTTGTAAATATTATATTATGATTATCTTTTTCATCAAGGTTGTATCCTACCTGAAATCGCCAAACAAATGATAAAGCGTATCAATAGCTGGCTGTATTGGTAATATTAGCCAATGTGGGCATGCAAAACAGCGTATTACTATCAATATCCTGTTCAATTGTACTTAATAGTATGCAAACACATCGTCATGGGAAAAGGTCTGGACTGTGGAGATCATGGTAGCTCAACAGTCCTTGTATGTATTGAGCTGTGGATCTGATATTGAGAAGGATCTAACCTAGAACATTATGTCCTAGTCACCGTAGAACGTGTAGGACTGTGATGGATTGCCTTCATATCCAAGCAGGCTGACATCCGGTGATTGGATCTCTGGGAAGGGATACTATTATGTTTAGGGCCCTATCAATAAATACGATCCCTTTTATGAAGATGTATTACAGTTTATCATATGCTGGCATTAGGGGTTGGTTATTAAACGCCTCGTATGATTTCATGCGTTGTTATTATTGAGAATAACTGCACAATAACCGTTCATATTCAGGTCAGCGAGTATGATGAAGTTAAATTGGTCGCACATTTATATTGCAGCGGCTTCAGATGTGCACATATTTCTTCTCCTTAAGACTATAACGAAGCTCAACGTGCGCACCGATGTCATGAGGCCATATTAAAGCAATCCATCAAATTGTCCAATGTTTGTCTTAAGATTCATAATTAAGATGATGATGATGCATCGGATGATCGCATATGTTTGGGTATCCAGATCAAAGTAGGAACTGAGAGAAGAACAATCAGGAAGTGTCGACTTGCCTTCATTATAATATGACACTTTTTTATGTAATCATCAGGTCGTAGAAGATTGGTTTCATCTAACGTCTGTTAGAAATGCCAAGGATGGATTCTTTGCTAAATGTTGAATATAAATACAGTGCACTCTATTTAAATTGTGTAATAGTTTGGATCAAAATAATATGCCGGTTTTGACAGAGTGTCCTTTTACATTACCTGTTTATGTACCCCCCAAAAAATAAGCAATTATTTTGTTGAAACATTTTATAATATTTTTTTCGAACAATATGTTCATATCGGGCACCATGCATGCACTATGAAGACAGGAATATCGCAGTAGAACAACTCGTGAGTCCAGTGTAGGAAGGAAGCCCGCGGACTCCTCTAATGGAGACCTACTCCCCAGTATTTGGTTGTTCTAGAAGCGGTATCCGTGCCGCGTACCTAATGGATCTTGTCTGAGGAGGAGGAAGCTCTGACCAACACTTTAAGTGGAGAGAATGATGAAACACAAAGGCAGAGTGCGTCACCTTAACCAAACCCTTGCAGAATCGCTAGACACCGAGGCATGTTCCCTTTCTCCCAGCGATTCTTTACGTCGTAAAATACAATTTGCCGTGACCTCTGTCCTTTTTGGTCCATTGGCCATGCACGTTTTCTGTCTTCCCCCGAAAACTGAAACGACATCATTAGCGTGTACAAAGATGGTTCTGACACCCTGAAACATGTGTAAAGGCACATGCTCTTCCTATGAATTATTTTAATGACTATTTCAACATTGTTCGCACTCGTACATGCACGTTCTGGTGGGTGGCAAATTGCTAAATATAGTTAACATTTTGAGTGTCTGTGCATCCGTACGTGTTTTTGTCTGCGTTTGTGTGTGTGTGTGTGTGTACAACATACGCCTACAGTCTAGTACGTTGAGAAGTATTGGAATGATGTTCATGCTCACTAGAACGCTCAAGTATCATTGTGCAGCGATTACAAAAAAAAATAAACATTATTATTATTATTATTATTATTATTATTATTTTTGGAGGGGATTTGGGTTAGAGTCACTTTCAAGATTATTTCACTTACATCACGACACATATTAGTATATAGGCATGTGTAATAGTTGTGATGTACGTTGTCCCTATATTATGTATAATCTATAATCTATCAAATATGTACCTACTGTTATCGTAACTGTGTCTTTCTTCTCTTCCAGATAAATACTTGGAATATCACAAAACAAGGACAATTCCAAGACAATTGTGGTAAGTTCGATAGCCCTTTGTAGAACATCCACAACTCTATTTGTGATATATGTTTTCATGTTTGAGTCATATAGATCTATTATTGTTAACGTCACCGATTTGTATGTTAAACCGGCGTGGTTAATGCATGTACTACATGGACATACGAGCTACACGTTTATATTATATATAATTATTAACTGACTAGATTTGAACGTGGTTTACTGTAAGCAGGGTCTCGTTATGCTGTTCATCCACCTTATTTACAAGCAGAGTTATCTATTCCACGATTCTCAAATCACTGTTCATTGAGTGGCAAAAAAGAACAACCCCAGAGTTGACAAACTACTAGAAGTTTATGGGTTCCACGTAGAACTAATTCCTTGTAATTTTGTTTACCGGCGTTCCTTGCCCATTCACTGTCAATGAGGACACATTTACGAAGCGTCCTTAGAAATAACCTCCACGTCTTTCCACAGAACTTGTCGGCAGAAACACGTTCTACCGAAGACGATTTGACAGAGTGTCAGTTGGTGTAGGAATTGGGTTATTTTTCTATCCAAGAAATGTCAGACGATAACCAGCGTTTTCACGACTGCCGAGTGCATTCCAAATTATAAGCCAATCAAATTACATGATGGATTTTGATGCGGAACAGACTAGACGTAATTGTCCATTTCTACGTATTATCGCTATCAGAGGAAGCGGTAGACAGTGCTTTCTGCCGGATCTCGTGTCCTAATGCTACGGGTTCCTGTGCCCGTAGTGAAAGACGTACGAAAACAATTATTGTCTGAGAAGCAATTATAGAGATATAACTTATAATTTGTGTAGTATGACCTGCTTTGACCCGCTATGACAACATAGCATGACCCTCGTACACAGATTGTGTCTAAGCATGACCGGCAGCGACGTTAAACTCCATATTCACTCACTTAACTCACATTCACATATTAATATTCACATATTAATATTCACAAATTAACACTTAATATTCACATATTAACTCATCCAAGCGTAAACGCAAAGGTACGCATGTCAAATATATTTTCAAATACTAGTAGTATGGTTGCATATGAGTATTCTTCCATAGGTATACTATTGTTTTATGTTCATGTTTGCATGATGAATTATCAGAAAATGGGTGGGAAATAGGAGACCATGATATCAACATGTTGGTATAATCTCATTCAGTCTGTATAAATACAAAAACAAATTGGTTAAATGATTCATGATCTATTAACACATTCCTCCACAAAGCCATCAAAGGTTCCTAATTATCAATAAATTTGGCAAATCGTCTATACCAATTAGGACGTCTAACGATAACAAATTGTTCTACTCGAACTACCAAAAGTAATTTGATAATCTGGAATCCATTTGTTCTGGAAAAGAACAAAAATCCAGATCCACAAAAAAACACTATCGGGTTTTTTTTATGGTTCCGAGGTAATATGAACGTCTTTTCTGAAGAACTTTGAAGATTATTTTTATGTGATATCAATACGGTTCCTACTCTGGGAACGTGAATACATTCCGTGGAGGTTTTTGTCAGATTCTATGATCACTGCATGGTTCTATGCGTGTGTTGTTTACAAGGTAATGGACAGATTGTGTACGATGTATCCACAACCTTGATATATACGCCCTGCCACCGTATCCTTCCGGATATCTACTTTAGCCTCGAGATGCAACTGATATATTTTTCTTCGTCTTCGGCAGAGCATGTACGTAATGTGTTTTCCATATGGTGACATATGCCATATGTCATGTCTTCTGGTTCTCAAAAAAACATCTGCAGCGGCATTGACAATGTCAAGCTCAGGTCAATTCATCACTTCGTGATTTGACGCCTTGTCTGTACCAAAAGAACGGCACTACCTCAGCCATAGAATTATCTGAAGTACATGGCGGTTTTAATGGTTAGATATCATATAAAGTCTGCTTTAAAATAAATCGATATCGTTTCGAGGCAACGTACGGTCCTCAGAATGTATCAAACGTACAACAGAGGGAAATATATGATTACATATAGTGATGTACCGTTCATTGAAGAGCTTGTTCAGATTTATAGAATTATTATTCTATTTTTGAAGTGTTATGTTGTCGTTGCCGCTTTAGGCATTATGCTGTTATACATTATGTACACCCGATATTTATAAATCTATATGACAACTATCTTGAATAACGTTATGTTGAAATTCTTTGTATGGGGCAATATCATCGCTAATATCGTTAATTTATATGAACATTATATATGATCACTTACTAAATGATCTTGAGTTCAAACGTGCCGCCGACTAATGTGTGACACCCCCGGGGGATAACAATGTGTGGCGACATTAAGTTTGCGTCTAAGTAGATGCCACTCTGTAATGCTTCAATTACTACCAATGATGATACTGCCATCTCTAGTTCAGAATCATTGCCATCACTAGTAAAAATCTTTTCATGATTACAATGTCGTCATTGATCTCATGCATATGTATCGATTACAACACACGTTACTATTGTCAGATTATTTCTCAGAAGCGACATTCTGATTAACTGAAATAAACCTAGGCATAAATTATATCGTGCTAATGGTTGAATGAACATTTGAATTATCCCTATGTAGTACCAGTATGGTAGAGTATTACATTTGCTCGACGGAGGGTAATTAAAAGGAACTATCTTCGAAAGTACATGAAGTATATAATGGTTTTACACTTGTGATATATGTAGTTCTGAATATATGTAGTTACTGAATTCTAACATGTTCTATGGGCCTGTGGCCTTGAATAATACATTATATCCCTATATGTGGTTCTATACGTATGTAGTTCTATACGTAGATATACGTTTACAACATGCATGCATATAAGTCAAACTATTTAATTTATAAGCATATACCGTATATATATATATATATATTAGTGTTCTTGTTACGTGTGTATTGGTGATTCATTAAACTCGCTGCCCGTATAGCCATACATATCTGTTTTCAATGAAGGATTATACATGTTTCACCATCATTTATAATATATATTAGTGCTTTCTTCCATTGTGGAAATCACTGGAGGGGACAACACGACTTCACTGGTGATGCATAGGCAGACTACCCTTTCAAATGATATTGTTTCTTCCGGTGTCACCTTTAACATTTCGTTACCAACTGCAATGCAACACATTCATTTTAACCGGGCTCCCATCTCCCGGTATTGATGCTGAAGTTTCGCAGTGTTATGCTAACTTCTCTTCAGGATCATCCGTCTGTGACACGGGCAATAACTGACGTGTAGTCCGTACAACACCGTTGTTGGCTACAAGGAACTATTACCTTGCCCACGTGAAGTCCAACGCTGGAGAGCTAATTACTCGCAACACGCTTAGGAAGCTTTACAAGACCAGAGCTTGGCCACTTAGCTTGTTGAAACGCTTCTGCTTCCCATCTCTTGCCGATAATCTCGTCAGTGTTGAAAACCCGTTAATGCAATCTGCTCAGTCATCGTGATGCAATCTACTCTGGCTAATGCAGTGAGACTTCTTGCAGTTTTCTTCACGTCTGTCGGCAATAGTGCTGAATGGCACTATGGCACTATATAACGACACTAGGTGTTTACAGTTAGACGTAAAAAAAAGATGAACGTGAAAATCGATGGAATATAGCTCGAGTTAACTACATGTACAAGGATACGTGTAATACTTGCCATCATTCGATCACTATCTTTGAGGGAAAATATATATGATACTCTGACGACAAGGTTATAGTTTATAACCTACAGTATAATTATATATATGGAGACGTGGTTTTTCTTGTAGAATAACGTGGATCGTGGCCAAAAGTACTATCTGTTTAAGTGTTATACTGATGTGTGACCATAACAAAGGTTGTAATACATTATTTCAAAGGTTACTACAACCCCTGTTATCTCTATATCATACTTGACATTGCTATATATCTTATTGTAAATGTTGCTATTTTGAAATTAACTATTTACTCACATATTGAATTCCCTGAATCGCTAATTGAACTGCCACACCATGAAATAAATGTTGCATTGCACCACACAAATCAGTTCTTTAATACCAAAAAACAACAACATAGTTTTAAAATTAACAAGGGAGCAAACATTGATGAATGACATTTGTATAATATGGCGGATGGAATCGATCAATCCTCTTAAAAATAGTTTGTACTTTAAGCGAGTAGAACATTTCAAGTAAAAATAAGTTAACAAATGAAAATGAACCCAGACACTCCATTGGCACCGATCCCACTCATAGTAATATGGCTTCGCTATTACCATACCAAAATCTACTCTACTTGATTTTATGGCAACGCAAACGCTATATCGATCATATTGTCCAAAGTACATCCCCACATGCGAAAATTTATGTTTATTCTAAGAACTGTTTATAACCCTAGCGATCCTGATGGAAATATTACTTGTATTTCATACCATGTGCCTCTTAGCCGCGTCTTCGGATATTACGACATGGTAGATAGCGTCGAAAGAAGCGCTTTTGATCAGCCGTAATAGCGAGACGTTAGAAGATGCATAAAACGTCAGCTTCTCAGAATTGGTTGTAGCACTTGAATCACCTTCGGCGTTATGACATGAATACTGAAACCTTTCTTGATCACGTGGTTCCTTTTATTTGAATAAATGCCCACGCCTCCGTACAAAGAAAAAAGGACAGTTAAGGAAATTGCATTTATTATGTTATGCGTAATAGTGGCGCCTCCCCCATCCTCGTACCCACAATCCGTTTAGGACACTTCATGTGGTATCCCTGGAACTTGCGCAAACTGTTTAGTAGGTAGACATTATAACAACGATAACATATATTTCATTGGATAGCATTTTTGGCACCAAATTCATCGGTAAAATTGTTTCAATACTTATTATGGTATACGTATGTGTAATAAAACATAGCTACACTTCAATATTTCGCTTCCCAACGGACATCATATTGATAAAAGAAATTGAGTCGATATCTATATATTTATTTGTGAAAAAAAAATAAAAAAATTGGAGAAGGTATTTTTTAGTCATTTGGTTTCGTTGTGAGTTTGTAATAACAGCATATGCCAGAGGGCATGAGTACTAATGTCATTGTGACCCGAGCTCAGCCACTGCTCTCAGAACCTTCCTCTCTACCAGCCAGCGGAACCCAGCCAAATAGTACCTTTGTGATTCAATTCACGTCCCCTGAAAACAGCGGCCTCTGTCGATGGATTCTCATCCGGGCATTGCATCTAATGCTCACTTCCGGCAAATTCTCATCAGTCACCCGGCCACCCATGCGCTTGAGCTGGCCGGCCATAACTGTTCCCCTAGTGACCATTTCTCATAGGGAAATGACGGAGCTAACACCGCAGACAAACCCTTAACGAGGTGGCATTGCTACGGATTAGAGGTAGAAGCCCTTCTTGCATCTATCAGCTTCTGCTAGACACTTCATTACCTGTTTAATCTGGGGACAACATGGGGCTGGCCAAGGTCTTCATACTTGGTTGAACTGACTTGGTTAGCGCCAGACGGCCACACGGTGGGACGTTCCAAAAGGCATACGGGAAGTCGAACGTGAGGAGAATCTAGTTATGCAAAGACACACACAACCTTGGTTAAATCCTTCCGAATATACGAGCATTTGCTCGCATCTGCGAGGCAATATATCATCTAAAGGACTCGACATATGCTAACAATGTCCAATAATAAATCAACGTGAAGCTAATAATTCCCTGGGTGAATTTATTTCTCTCATATTTTGCGGACATGCTTTCCATTGTAAATAAGAGTAACACGACAACGCACTATTTGGATTTATTACGTACAGCCAATGCAGTCAATTGCATCGGGAGTACATCCGACCTTGAGTCAGTTCCTGTTGACTGGCTGATGACCTCTCACGAGTGCCATACGTCACGGCGCTAGCACTGAACATCGTGGCACCATCACGATCACGGCCACATGCATTGCAACTGGGGACCTAGTCTTGAATATTAAACTGTGATGCGGATATCCATTGATGAATACCATTGTAGAGACGAGATGCTTATTTATGCTGTAGAAGGGCGTATTCTTCGTCCCTCGTCTCATTCCGCGGAAATCTGGATGTCCGACATACGGCGAGATTTTGTTAATAGGCGTTAACCAGATACGCTATACGGACCTAATGGACGACTTGCAATATTTCTCAATGGACGGGGTAAATCTGGATAGCGGAGACAGGTGCTGTCATGACGCTTCCTTCAGATCAGTCTACAGTCAATGTTCCTGATTTAACACGTTCACAAAGCAGTGCCATAAATACCATGGTGTTTTATCTCCTATACCAACATTCACTAAATCACAGTTCGCTAAAGTGACAGTTCGCATTTTAGTCGATTCTCGGGGGGTCTTTCAAACGAATTCCGCTATCACTCTAGTCGTAGTCCATGTATATAGAGTGATTGACCTAAAGAGAGAATAGTTCAATTTTAGAACAGTTAAGCCTTCAAAATGGTACGTTTTCATAATGTGCGAACGGTATGAAGGCTACCCATTACCGGGTGTGTATATTTCGTCTGGTGCTTCCATCAACCCTTTATCCCACTGTTTGAAGACTCTTCTTCATTCTATCAGAAGCTGAATGCATGAACGGACGGCAGTGATCGAAGACTGAATTAAGCCAGATCAACAAGAGCGAATCTCGTAACTGGACAATAGATGGTATTTGCAAACCATGGTTGAATTCCTATATGGTCAAGAACTAATTTTGAGATAGTGAGTCCAACATACACCAACGCTGGAAACAGAGGTTACGACACTGAGCTCTCAATCATAGCGTTGGTGAGAGTTTGAATGTAAATCTATATGTATAAACCGTTCAAAAGCTACCATCTTATAGGGAATAATTGTCTATGGTATATGCAGTAGATTGTAACATTAGAAATGCATATCCTTTATTTGTCTTTCGTGTTCAGCGTTGGCGTTGATGAGCAATGCATTTGTTCTGTTTGTCACTCTTCATGTACTTCATCAATAATCATCAATAATACACCATGCATTTACGCGTTTTCTTTAATAGGCCAATTTACGATATTCGAGGTCTGTGGTTTCTTTGTGGCCATGTCACAAGTGTTGAGTGGCATCGTGTGAGAATTGTAACTTTATTTACTTTACATCATTATTATTTACGTTATGCTTTGGTTATATTACCTATTCATTATTTGTTAGTGTCACTGTTTGTTCGTGGCCTACTTTTATCGCAATCATTTATGATTGTAAACGTGTTATTGTCTGTAGGCAAGGCCAATTAACCATAGACGTGTATGGATGGAATTGACATTTCAATTTCGTGATTATTTCAAAATTTTATTTCGATTTCAGAACAGGGTAGTCCAACTCCATCGTCCTTGTTAGTACTGCACCCCCCACCCCCAATGCAATGAAGCCACGCCCATAATTGTCCCGCCCATTTGTTACTTCGGCACCGTCTGTCCGCATTGTCTATCAATTTTGAAGGAAGCGATTATTTATTTTAGTACAGTTCCCCTTGTCTGAAATAGCCACCACATAATCCACTTTTCCACTCTCCTCATAATTGCACACATGGTGATGCGTCGAAATTCGTTTTAGTTTTACTACCGGGTTAGCTGTAGTCCCTACTTTCTAACCGACGTTTATCCCGACTCCTTATAAAAACCGACACTTCCTGCAATCTTTGCGGCGACAGGTCCTGAAATGCCACGATCTTAACGCCTGAACATTTCAATTTAACTATCCGGTTTGCTGTGCAAGGCATGCTGTGAACAATACTATTACACCCATCCTAGCTGGATGTCTTCGTAAATTAAGGTTATTTCCAGCGCCAGATTCCTCTTATCTCCCCTTGATTGATACCGTTCCCGCGTTGAGACGCTGGTCTTTGTCCATCTTCTTCTTCTTCTAGGATCGCCCATAGGGGCAAACAAGTTTTCAATTTCTACAATCGATACGTACCGAGCGGAAGTGCTCTAGATCTATTTTATTAGTTGGCTCGCTCCCCTTAATTGAGAGCTGCTTGGCCTCGTGCCTATTACACCTAGGCGTTAATCCGGTGTGCATTCTTGCACCTCCTCCGACAACGGAACCGTGCGCACGAAATTGCTGCGGTTTTACAGCGATCAAAGTTCCACGTTCTGTTTTCACTTAGGTGTTTATTTATGGGTATGCGATGATTATGAGAGGCAATATATTCAACCAAAGATGACAAGGAAATTAACATTTTATTGTAAAAAATAAATCATAGGTGATACGGTATAAATGCCAAACCCTCTGCGAATATAACCAGCTATGTTAGCTACGATTCCATCTTTTCGTTCCAGTACATAACGGTAAAAGAACTGGCAGTTTTAAAACAAAATATATATGTGCAAACCGAATTAATGCCAAGTATATTTCCTGTACATGTATTTAGTTCACTGTGATGTAACCCGGACCCCGTGTGAGCTATCAACAGTGCATAATTCACCCTTGTATATAGATTGTTTTATCTACACGAACGCATGTTGTGATTTTTAAAACAGGCATGTTAGGCAAATGCCAGGATCTCGGTTGGGGGATGTAGCACAAGGTTAGCGGTGTCTGCATGTTCCTGGCAGCAGGTCTGCGCGCAATATGGAAGACACTATACCCACTTTGGCGAGACTGCGTATTCCAGGAGTAGGCTGAATACATGCGTGTTCTTGCTATTAGCAATCCCCGAGTTTTGCCGAGATCTCGGGACATCGTACGTCACCGCTGGCGCCACTGTGCACGTGGTACATTTTCATCACACATGAGTTACGATTGTATTCGTAATTCAATATAAGATAATCCGGAGATGAATGATGAACACGTTAGGGAGTCGACTCGACTTCGTCTTCTATTTAATATCTAGCCAACTATGAATTATAGGCTTGTTAATGTGCAATGACGAATGCGATGTGTCTGTGTTCTCTGCACCGGTCGTTTATTACCAACATTGGGATGCATCCGTATTAATTGTATGTCTTATTTTTCTCTATATATTCTGGATGGAGGACTGGCTTCATATGTCAATTTATACAGGAGAGCAAATAAGTAAAAACGTTATTTGTAGATTGTTGAGCATCCTACTACATATACACACACACGCACGCACGCGCACACACACACACACACACACACGCACACACACACACACACATATACACACACACACACAATGAAATGTGTTCGAAATGCATATTCCTAGTTATGATGGTCAATTGTATCATCTTCATTTGTGATTTGCGAATTTAAAAATACAATGCAATTATGCACTTTCTTTTATCATTAGAAGTATCCACTGATGAATGCGTTCAATTCAAGAGACATACTAGTATTACACAATTCTACCAAAGAGCAAATTAACGGGAAGTTAGGTGTCCTATATTGGGTGTCAGAAATAAGCCAATGGATGCTAAGAAATAAGCCAAGACACCCAAGGTGAAAGTGTCCTGCCAGAATCCTGGTAGGAATGTGTAAGGATTCTGGAACAGGACTAATGGGTCAAGTTAACACAACATGACATGCCAGCCACCAATATTCCCGTAAGAGACTTATCACACTATTAACTGTCTTCCTCGCAAGAGTTAAAGTAATATCATATGCTCGGGTTCCCAGACACGAATTGTGTTTAGATAAAACATAGTTAAACACAAACATTTAAAATGATGCGTGTCAAAGGTAAATTACAACGATGTCCCAATAACAGTGACAGTTTGAATTGTGTAAGAATAATCTAGATGATACTCTTTGGCAATAACGTTCAAATTTATGATAATAATCACTTCATTGAATTTCATATTTATCTATTTAGTTCCAGTTTAACGATGTCTGCATTCCACGATGCACGCTTATCCCTACCGATCTCAATATATGGAATATGCGTCTATGTCTAGGTTGTCAGTTGTGATATCATCTATAAGCTAGGTGAATGTGTTTTCCCAAGGCGTGCTCCTTTTTGGCACGTCGTGCTCCTTTTTCGCGGTTGAATTCTGACGTTAATTTCAGTCCTAGGCTGATTATGATGACTAAACACTGCTGTCGAGTTATCTATAGTTTTCTTTTAAACGACTACACGACGTACACGGGTTACGATATGACCATGGATGGCGAATGCAGGATACTTCGGTTTTAAGTTACGGAAAATTCATTAGCAGATTTCTGCTTCTTGCTGTGTCAACTATACTAAGTTATCCGAGGGCAAGAACACGAATTTACCAACGTGTAGAACATATGGTTATCTGGTATAAACGTTACATATGTATACGCATGTGCATGTATTACAAGTACATGTCAGCCTTGCCAAGACTATGTCAACATGATGGAGTATTATTAGACTTTGAGCTATTCTAACATGCAATGTTGATATTCTAATATTCCAACGAAACCTTACTCTGTTTTTCCATATGTTTCCTCCTCTGAATTCATGGAATTCGTTGATCTATTTCTGAAACACAAATTGAATTATAAAAATATATTTTCATGTAATATTTCGACTTCAAATGGGTGGTCTTTAAATAAATACAAACAAACAAATAGAGTACTGCCCCCAATCTAAGATTATTATGATAGTGAGATTAAGTTAAATGTATCCAGGATGTATCCAGGGTGGTGTTCCATTGACAGTGTTGGACGCACATTCTGGACAGGGGGCTGCTCCTTTCTAGTTGTTCTGTCTGT
>JAVCKZ010064733.1:0-28889 GCA_034780755.1 Lepetodrilus elevatus
GAGAGAGAGTGAGAGAGAGAGAGAGAGAGAGAGAGAGAGAGAGAGAGAGAGAGAGAGAGAGAGAGAGAGAGAGGAAGAGAAGAGAGGAAGAGAAGAGAGAGAGAGAGGGAGAGAGACAGACAGATACAAAGAAAGAGAGAGATAAGAGAAAGAGAGACAGACAGATAGAGGGAGAGAGAGAGTCAAAGAGAGAGAGACAAAGAGAGAGAGAGAGAGAGAGAGAGAGAGTTATAACCATCTGAGATGCTTATGATTGAGGCTATAACCTGCAAATGACTGGGCAATATGGTAAGCTCTCAAAGAGACCACAAGAACTACAAGAATGTTAACCTTACATTAATGCTCTCATGTGAAACTGTTTTTAACATTACATCAGGAGATCGTAGAATCCAGATCAGATCCATTGGTTTTGAAGTGTCGTGTAGTGTGATCACAGATGTAGTGTGCTGCAATACCCAATCAATGACACCACATCTCTTTCCCTGAATAGCACCCAATCATCCTCAAACAATAGATGATGAAACCTATCAACCTCCACGATCCCTGATGATATTTACATAAAGATTGAAGAGTGTGTGACGGAATGCACAGCCTTGCTTAACACCAATATGACACTTGATAGCGCTAGTGGCACCAGGATGGGCTTTAACCCTCTCCCTGCTGGATTCGGCACAGAGACGGCTCTTTGGGGCATCTCTGGTTGCCTTCAGCAGGGAGAAGGTTAATCATACATGAGAACATCGGAGAGTGCATGCTGCCCCAGATGTGGGAAGTCTTTCCTTTGATATCCTGCAGTTGTAGCTAATATCCCAGTTCATTATTACCTGTAGGCTACCAATACCAGATGCAGAATTCTAAGCAAGTACTACAAAGTGATGACCTTATTTCATGGGTGAAAGGGGAGTAATCTATTTTGGGCTTTACAACAATATACAAACTTCAATGCTTTAGGGGGGAAACACTTGTGAACTTAAATTCTCATTTTTTTCCCCCTAGGTATTATGAAGAGAAAAATCAAATGAAAAGTCCAAGAAATTAGAGCAAAATATTTTAGAATTTGTTTACGTGTCAAATTATTTGGAGAACATTTTTCAACGGATACTTCAAGCTTTACAGAACCTCCAAAACCAGTCACGGAATATTATCTCTACCATAATGATCTCTGCCACAGAAATACTGACATATTCCAACATTATACAGTTCCCACTGACCAATACCAAAATACACAAACACGTCTGTTTGTCCAATGTCCCTAGATACCTCCCTCCTCTGACGGACGTCCTCCGACCTGGTCAATGGGTGGGTGGCGGGCTCATCAGCCGCTAATTGCAGATCCAACACACTATAATCAATGGATCCAATTACCTGCAGGGAAAACATGGCTGGCCGGAGAAGGTGGTCCTCGAACTTCAAGGGAACAGCATTGAAAGGAGTCCATAAAAGCGATGAGGAAAACTAGCATAAAGGTCTTGAATATGTAAAGGTAGTAGCACATTGAGCTGGCAAATAAGTGCTGGTCGATGGATGAATACTCGATGGATAATTATTCGTTTATGTATAATTGTGATTATATTCAAAAGATTAAATGAATATGGAATCCTTTAACATTATAGTAATCCTTAGAATCTTCCAGAATTTGACAATATTTGAAATTAATGAAAGTCCTGGAAAATATAATACTCATATGAAGTTTATATGTATAGTATATTTATATTTAAAAAATAAATCAATATAAAAAACTATCTATAATTAAATCAATGTTTCGTCGGCAAAATGCAGACATCATCAGTATATTTATATTGCAATTGCAACGAGAATACCAGTTTTACCGCATAATATACTAGTAACATTACATCACAATCACCATGAGAATACCATTTTAACTGCATTTAATTTCTTCCTTTTTTTAAAAAAAAATGAAAAATACATAAAAATATTTCATTAGGACATCATGCACCGAGATTAAACAGTAAGCTGACAGTAACCTAGCAGAAGCAGCGTGATGCTCTCACAGGGTTATCTACAGGCTCATTACAAGAGTACTTCCCCTCCCAGGTTATCTGAACAGCAACCCCCATATCGCCACCACCACCCAGCCAATGGACTTCCTAAACAACAGATCAGCGTTTAATTGTCCAATTAAGCCTGCACTCGTTGTCCCCGCTCCAGCACCGGTCCACGATTCCTGTGTTGCTAACTATTCATAACATGCACTCGACAACGCAACACCTGAATCAGAATGTATAGAATATACAAAAATCAATGAAATTCAAATTAATTTCAATAAAACATTAGCTATCAAATATCAGAATGCATCATATATATACGAATCGATGAAATTCAAATGAATTTTAATAAAACATCAGTCATCAAAAGAATGGAAAAACCGTAGGCGTGAAGTGCTTCTAGACGACCTAGATGCGTTTGTTCATAATTTTTATTTAAAATATTATTGTAAATAATTGAGAGGCTTGTTACTTAACATCACAGCGGGAATATCTCGCCCATACGCTACTGTAAATAAAAATCAAGATCTGATTTTATCACGTTCGTGTCATAATTGCACAAATTGTCCTTCAAAAGCACAAGATGTCCCATCCAATTAAGACGCTAAAGCCTGGATGTGTACACAATCTTTACACCTGAATCATCAAACCAGTGTTATATTTACCAATCAATTGAGCAACGGTACAGTTGGTTGTATCAACACGGATGACAATCGATTGCGACAATTACAAGAACCAAATTGATCGTCCTCCGGCTGATTGTTAAGCAAACCTGATCGGTGCATTAATATAGACCTCACATGAAGATACATTCCACACTCAAACACCCAAGTAAGCTGATCGTTAATTTTATACTCAACATGACGAAATCTTTAAATGCGATGAAATATTCATGACCAGACCAGCTCAGAACCATCCCATAAAGTACACACATCTTGACCATTTGTGAGTGGATATGGAGTTTAACATCGCTGTGGGAATCTTCCACCCATTTGCAATGATAGTAAATACAGAAATAAGCTTAAACATAAATTCCAAATGCGATTCCATATTGGCAACTTCTGCTGACCAAATTTCTACATTTGACAGATATGTTTACAAATGTCAAGCACACATTTGGAAGACATTCACAGTCATTATTTCCATAAAACAAGTGTCAATGTCACAATTTAACTGAAAGCCAATGCAGCCGTTCCACCATTAATATTCCGCAGGACGGATAAACATCAGAATGACAACTAAATCAGCTGTAATGACAAGGAAAATTTGTCCAAAGTGAAAAGCGACCAGATAAACGATGTTTATGGCTAGTCTGACAACCTGAGGACTGAAGACGATTCCCGCAGGGTCAGGGTCATTACTGGCGCCCCCTGGGGGCTGGAGGGGATCACTAGGGGCCGGGAGACATGGTCAGTGTTATGACTAGCACTGGTCCGAGCAGTGCGGCCACATAAAACACTGGTCACTGGTCACTTGAGGGGACATCAAGGAATGGTCTGAAGGTCATAGTTCATGACTTTTGAACCCAAGATTTAGTCTGGAGTTGCATTGTAGATTTGGGGGATAAGATTACATTTTTGGTAGATGGTTCATTCTTTCCTTGTTCACTTTGTTTTAAGGTTTCGAGCTTCTTTTCGAGTCTATTTTTCTAATATCCATCTTGTCAGTTTGCGGCAGGAGGAAACCTGCAAAACTAGTGCATTAGTGTTGCAGTGACCCTGCAAGAACTGGATGGTACTAATGAAGCAAGGACGATATCTGCACTACAAGAATTCAGAGACTGAATGCTACCACGACTGCATTGGAAATATAACATCTGCAGATATTGATGCCAGACAGGATATGAACCTGAAGATGTAACAACCAGGATTCATAACATCTGCAGATATTGATGCCAGACAGGATATGAACCTAAAGCAGCCACAACCAAGATTTATACCATAAAGCATACACTCATCAAACTTGATACTGACCAGACAAACCAAACAGCCTCATTTTACATATAGCACTCCTATTTCCTACAACAAATGACTTCAAAATAAATAGTGTTTCCAGGTTATCCAAAATAACCCCCAGCTTTCACATAAATCAGCTGGCCATTATCAGCTCCTATCTCTCCACCAGCCTACAGGTCACAGACCCCGTGCTGGTCAGAAAACTCTGGCCAGTCTTTGATGGTCAGTACCTGGCTGGACTGCAGAACCGAGACCAGTCTTTGATGGTCAGTACCTAGCCAGAGGTGGTCCTAATACCACAACAAGACACTGCACCAATGCAACCTAGCCTAGGATATGTTTTCATCGCAGGACCAAATGAACAAAAAAGTCCTAATCAGATTGTTTTCAGCTAAAATGATCTTGCTATTCACCAGAAGAACCGAGACTAATGCATCAATTATATGTTTTTATCAAAGGACCAAATGAACAATGAAGACCATAATCAGATTATCCGCCATTAGAAGATCCTTAACCCTCTCCCTGCTGGAGTAGACACAGTTACTGCTCTTTAGGGTATTTCTGCTTGCCTCCAGCATGGAGAGGGTTAAGCAGATAGTCACCGTGATGATGAGCTCCAATAGAATGACCTGGCCAAGAGTGAGTGAGTGAATATGGAGTTTAACGTCGCTGCGGGAATCTTTCACCCATTTGCGACCGCGACTACGGAGACCACTGCACCAATGACATGTTTTTATCTGAAGACCAAATGAGCCAATGAAGACCCTAACCAGATCATCCACCAAGACAACGATCCTTAACAAACCCACCCACCATTATCATGATTCAAGAAGCATCCTTATTACATCATTTCATCAGCTAATTACAGCCAGCCATCAACCTGTCCCAGGTAGAAATCAAAAGCCACGATGCTCTGATGCTCTCGGCTGTTCCGGATCTATATCGATACCTATTCTCCAGGGACGTGTGATCCCACTACTACAAAGTAATGTCCCCACAACCAGTGGCAACTAAATGCTTCTGGATCTGCATCTAAACACCCTGGTCTCGATGAGGCTTTGTGTGGGGGGGGGATGACATCATGCATGGACCTTCCGTGGATCCAATACACTGGGAACAGTGGACCCAATACACTGGGAACAGTGGACCCAATTTCCTGGGTCCTAACACAGACCAGGTGCGGACCTTCCTACAGTGTCATAAACACAGTAATCTCTCTCCGTTTCTGATCAATACGACACAAAACCTGGATTAAGGACTATCAGCGTGCGGAGCTTCCACTAATGGACTGGTGTCATATGCCTCGGAACAAGAAATGACATGGCCTGCTAAGTAACATTTAATCACCGAGATTTCAGCACCAACATTAATACGGCTAAACGAGACAGATACACTATCGGCAGCAATTTTCTTAATTGACTATTAAGAATATAACCATTACGGAAACATTGTATTGTTAATAATGGCAAAATCTGACATACGACTGGAGAATAATATACGACATTGATTGCCCAGAGCAGATCTTTACATGGCATTCAATATATTGAACAGAAAACAAATTATACGAACAGTGTGTTAAATGGAAAGTACATTTAATTAAATTAGTATTTTGACAACGTTACGACACTGTCCACCAAATGACCTTAAGATGAGCCTGATGGAATTTGTTCAAGGTTATTTCCCCTGTATACTAAATATCAGATCACTCGGACCCTAACAGCAAACATTTGATGATCAAACGTAGCAAACGTGCAATAATAAAACCTAGCAAACATGTGATGAGTAAATCATGTGACATATTTTTGAGATCATGGCAAACACGTAAGAAGTCAATTTAATCCACATCGCCTACGACATTATTAATAAATATTAAATAGCCATTGAGAAGTCGACCATATCAGATTATTTGGGGGCAAAAGCAAATCTTAACAGTGTCTCGTCGTTCTCTCAATAAATATTCCAGGGGCACATATTCCTGGTAATATTGTCAAAGAAGTCGCAGAGCCTAAGGATAATATTTCACAATCGTATATCCCTTCCTGTCTGCTCGGCAGCCACTAATTTGACAGAATTGACGCCATTTCTCCAATGCGATCACTCGCCCATATGGGTCACCTTTTCCTAGGGACAATTTAGGCTTAAGAGAGATTCCGCAGACATTTTGACATCTGGATCATGTCCAAAAGCTATTAATCTGTTCTCATACATCATGCTGTAAACGTATCGTTTCAAAAATGAAAATGTGTTATTAATAATAAACTTGGACAAAGTTCATGTAATGCATATATTTCCATTTGAAAATTATTATTATTCTCGAAAAGTACATTACATATAAATTAGATTTCATGAATATAACATTTTCAAAATGGTGATCGTAGACTCAACTTCACAAACATATTTCACGCACACGTGCACAAAGTTTTGTTGTTCAACATAAATTGATAACAAAATCAACGATGAAACTATGCAACTGGTGAGATGTTCAAACAAACCGACAGACAAGACTGACAGACAGACATTACACGACCTGTAACAAAATCTAGTTTGCAGAACGAGATTCAAACACGGATTTCACAATCAACGACACAAGACTTCACAATCAACGACGTGTCGAACATTTAAGTGAGAACAAGCAACAAGGGGGAGATAACCACAACAAAATGCTATACAGGGTGCAGGTGGACAGTCACATGCAATGGAGGAAGACGCTCACAAACTAAAATAATCGTAAAACCAACGAAAAATCGGCAAAAATTGTCAAACTAAAAAGCGGCCAGCACAAATAATAAGAGGGGGGTAACGAGACTAACCCATTTCTCCTGTTGTCACCTGGATAGGTTTGCTAGGCCGGCCTCGGCCTACGTTTTTCATCGCGATCACTCGGAATTCGTACACTGTATAGGCATTCAGTCGTCCGATCCTATACATAGTTTTCCTAATATCGGTTTTCTCCTTATACACGGCTGCCAAATCGTACACAGGTTTGTACTGCACGATATAGGACAGATCGCTGCCTGAAGACGACGGCTCCCACGACAATTTGAGGGACGTCGCCGTGACATCAGCAACCTTCAGTCCTGATGGCGGAGACGGGAGTGCTGTAGCAAAGGTGTTAGATGTGTCAAGGGGAAGCAGGAAAACGAAGCATACTAAAATCCTTGGCAATAATTCGCGCACAAAGTTTACGTCGTCACGACGTTTGAGCTCCATTTTGTATTCTCTCTGGACTTGAACTCACACCCTAGAGCATAGTGAAACAGTGCAGTGGAAGGATCGACGGACGGACAGCGGACAGAAGGGACAGACAAGGCGTCGAGGGAGTGTCAACTGTGAGGCGTGCAGATCATAGATGAATCCCCGGTAATGATTTTTTTCGATAGGAATCCAACGTTTTCGAACATCGGAGAAGACGTGAGTTGTGAAACACAAGCAAGAGAAGCAGTGCTGGCAGAGCACCAAAGCTCCTAACTGAGAATATTGCTCAACACATGCCGCTACCAGCCTGAGGAAAAACACACAGCCTGGACTAGAAAGATGTGAGTAAATATATCCTGTACAGCGTGAAGTTGTTCCGGTATGGAAGAAAAAAAAACGAGCACAGAAAAAGAGTGAAATTAAATTAGGAGGTAAAATATCCGGACTGACACAGATTTCTTAATCCAAAGTTCGCTGATGGTCCGTAGAATCAACAGACAGTCCACAGAACCACTGTGAGATTCGTCCAAAGTTGTACGGTCGTTCTTTAGGTCGTACAGTGTTATATCCCAGCCCTTCTCAAGCTCCAGGGTCTACCGGCTTCAACTGTGAGTAATCCATGCCAAGCCGTACACATAAACAGTGGTCACTCTGAGTAGTGTGTAAGTGTGTGTGTGTCAGTGCCAAGTGCAGTTCATACAGAGAAACTTAGGGCTGTTCCTCGCAGAGAACTGTCCTGTTCACCAGTCACAGACAGAGTGAGAGAGAGGCTGACATTCAACAGGGGAGAGGCTCGAACCAGTGATGGTGCTATAAATACATTTACTGTGGTGGAACTGGGGGGAACCCTACATCAGCATCTGAAGAAGGCTAGAGTTTCCCTCAGAGCTGGTGATAAGCATATAGTATCTACAATGTTTCTTAGTGCTCGCTCATTGGTCGAGTGACCTGTCAGTCAGGGAGCATGGCATTGGCTCCGCCTACTTACATTGTTACCAAGGAAACATGCTGCCCAACTTAATATACACAGATTGGCAACATAAATGATAAGCTTTGAGAAAAGGAGAGGGGGGGGTTTAAGAGAACGAGTCCAACCAAACGACCATTAGATCCACAACTAAGGCAGACTAGTACTGTAAATGCAACACATGAGGAAGAAACAAAATATGGATGGTTTATAAACAACTGGGTTGCATTCATGCATCTGATCAAGCCTGGATCTGGGGGGGATCAATAACGCGTAATGCGGGGAATGTGGACTGCTGATATAACTACGTATCATGTAGTATTTATAATATCTATTGTCCGCCTTTGGGATTTCACAGCGATACATAATTAATCATTAGCATCTTCACAATAACAGTCCTGTTTTTTCGCTTCACAGTTCAAACAGTCCATCTTCACTAGCTGCTGGTCGTGACAGGAATTTACTGCACGGTCGCAAATTACATTTCACCTTTTCCGCAACGTAACGCACGTCCTGTATTGATTTGCAAGCTTGACAGTGTGTCGGGTCTCCTTGTAAAGTGACACATTTCGCTCTTGGAGAATTATCAAACACAAATAGCATTGAAGGCTTATGAAATATCTCTACGGCTCTTTCACACCATTGCCGTAAAACTATTCGAACAATCAATCTCGGTAAAAATTTGAAAAAGATACGCAATTTTTCTGTCGACTTTCACTGTAGTGAAGATGGATTTCTTTTTTAAGAATGAAAATAATGAATTTTGATGGATAGATATGATGTGGCTTGGATGACACGAGTGTAATGGAGAGACCCAGTGAGGGTAGAAACTAAGGTTAGTGTGAGGATGAATGTCCTAATTTCATTGTGTACAATATATGTCACGTGCATGAGTAGTGCAGATACAGGGTTATCGTTGTGTAGAATTGTCACGGTTGTCATTATGTTAATTCTCAACACTTGTTAAATCATGTTTGTTGTTGTGAAATGACTGAATCAAAATGATATTTAGTCGGAAAATATTTTCAGGCACATGAATTAAATCATGTTTGGTGTTGTGAAATGCCTGGATCAAAATGATTTGTATTCAACCTTTATTTGAAAATCTTTTTTCCCCCCTAGAATGTGAATTGATATCTTTTACAACCAAAATGCTCTAAACTTCACAACATTAAATATATCATGCAAAATTCACAATGAAGCATGTTTTAATTTTTTTCTTCTAAAAACTATTTCTAATAATATACCATTTATAACATCAGTATTTCACAATTTGACGACAATACGTCTGGCATTCACGACAAAGCACACCATCAAGAATTAAATTTGTTCTCTTACCTTCCACGATAACCCGAGCCATAGCCTCGATGTTTCCCAGATCCGACGACGCGATGCACGTGTAATTTCTCGACTGGCGGACATCTTTGAGTTGCAGGATATTCCGTCCAATCGGCAGGTCGTCCTCATCCGTCAGCTCGCGGGCACCTTCCCGCCATTTTACAAACGGCATCGGGGATCCCACGGCAACGCAGGTGAGGTTGACCTCTGACCCAGGCATGACCTTCATGTCCTCGGGTGGTATGGAAAAGTGCGGAGGAACGCGCCGAACTGAAAACACAAACGAGACATTTAATATAATTTTTAGTTAGTTTTTAAGAGCCACTTTAAAGTTTGTTTTACTCGAATCATGGTGACAGACTGAAAACAAACCATGAACATTTATATTTTACGGCATTTGGATTGATTCTTACGAGTCACTTTCAAGATCATTTTACTCATACATATTGGTTACAAACTGAAAACAAACCATGAACATTCAAATATTAGGATGTTTGGATTGGTTCTAAAGAGCCACTATCAAGATTGTTTTATTCATATCTTGGTTACAAACTGAAAACAAACCATGAACAATTAAATATTAGGATGTTTGGATTGGTTTTTAGGATCTATTTCACTCGTATTATCATATATACACACAAGCTCATCAGTATGGCAGGAAGCATGCAACAACCATAGCCTCGCATGTTGCAGTTGAACTGCAAGCAGTTGCTTGAGCTGATTAACACAAACAATGATAACTGTACTGCGACAGTATTTTAACCACAATATTATACAGTTACTATTTATCAGCTTTGGCTACTCAAGTTATTGCTCCAGTAGTGAGTAAATATGGAGTTTAACGTCGCTGCGGGAATCTTTCACCCATTTGAGACGATATTGATCCAGTACATCAATGTTTTAATTGGTATTGTGGTACATGGTATGTAATATACATGCAGTTTGTTTACCATTGAGATCTCTACCTATTAATTAATAACAACATTAATACTAGTAGTAGTAGTAGTAGTAGTAATTGTGAGGATTTGTAATGGGCAATACAAGAACACATTGACGCAAGCTCAAGATGCTTGTTATGCCATCACAGTTAAAATAACGTCTACATAACACGATATCTATTTACAATACAGAACTTCAGAAATGGCTGGCACATACTGAAATATCAATGTACATATTAGATAAATCTGAGCTTATTTCTGGCACTGACGACTCTATTTACTCCAGCGCTTAATAAAGTAGTTGCCTCAGCTTGGATATAAATCGCCCTGCTTCGATAGACATCACACTGAAGTTTCATTATTTTCACACACAATGTTTCTCGTACAGTATATCACCATCAACTATACATTATACAAAATCCATTTCGTTTACATGTGTCAGCTTCGTGTAGGCCTATATATTGTATACATATGCATACGCGCGTATACACGTAGTTGAAACTGTGCCAGAGGCTTTCAGAGAGATAGCAACGCGAACAGCGAAAATTACGCCAGGATTCCGAATGATTTTTTTTCCCACTGGAAAAGTACACAGTGCTTGTCTGTATCAGAATGTAGAAGTTCCATGCCGTGAACCCACAGCCTCCACCAACTGCTGAATGGAGAACAATTACTTTGGCTAATTGGGTCGTTTATTTCCTGGATTACTTATCGGCATGCCGTCACAAGGACAATTTAGCAATGTTTGTTTTGTTGATGGGCTTTGGACTGCTTTTAAGATTATTTCCTTCATATTCGGCTGGTTTGTTTACGGCAGGAAGAAACATGCTACACCTGCAGGATATAGTGTTGCCATAAACTTTGATAGTTAAGCCTTTCAACTATTTAAAAAGTAATTAATTCACTAATATTTGGTTTGTCAGTTAACCCTCTCCTTGCTGAAGGCGACTTAAGTTGCCCGATCACATGCAGAAATAGAACAGAGATTGTATTCAGCAGGGAGAAGGTTAATAGCAACATCTGCAGGATATAGTGATGCAGTAAACTCAGTAAACTAAATAAACCCGACACTGATATTGTTAAAAATGCACATTTACTTAATTGGCATTGCACCGCAAACAAATCCATCCAAATGCCTTCTAAACAGCAACAAAATGCCAACTGCAAATGATAAATCATCAAAGTGAGGCTACAAAACCTCATAAATCCTGCCATTTCAAAAGGAATTTCGCACCGATAAGCAGGGACGAAATGATATGGTGCCTTAGTCAGTGATCAACAAATTTCAGATCTTTTGATGATCTTATCACGAGTCTGCCTCTCCCTTCACGAGTGCACCAGGCACCCCTAGTGGTCAAACTGGAACCCAGTCGTGGGTCCAGACATCTGCAGGACCCAAGCATCTGCGGGTCCAGGCATCTGTGGTCAGCTGTGGGTCGCGGGTCAGATGCTAACATTAAGTAGGCTTAAAGCCACCACCCACGGTCCAGACCTTCAATGGGTTTAATGGTGCTGCTTCCAATCTAAGTTATTTGCCTGCTGACTTCCTTGAATCTTAATACTGGCCTTAGACTACCTCCCATATCAAATACTTCTGATATTGCAGTTAATTTATCTATTTTGATAAATAATTGCGGTCACAGTTTATCTATTTTGGTAAATAACGTGAGAATGAACTAATATATGTAAATGAATGAATTTATGTTTCCTGCAGCTTGCAGTACTTTTTTTAGACAAGTGTGATAAAATAATTTACGATATTTTACAGATTCATTCAAATGAAATGAATCTTTAATAAATTTCAAATCACAAGACAGTAGTACCAAAATGTTCCCAAACAAAAAAAAGTATAGTTTGCATCTTCATTCAAACGAAATGAATCCTTAATAAACTAAATGAATCCTAAATATATATTTCCAACGACATGTATCCTATTAAAATATTCAAATAGACATAAACGATACCTTGCATATTCATACAAACAAAATGAATCCTTTAATATATTTCCAACCACATATATTCTTATCAAAATGGTCCCAAAGACAAAAATGTAAACGCTGCGTGGGCCCAAAGCAATTAAACAACCTCAGGATGTCTATATCAATCTCGGCCCAAACTTCTGTCACTCGAAAATCCCTTATCCAAACACTGATCAAACCCTTTAAATCAGTCTTTCTGAAATCAGCTTTCGGCAGAGATGCTCCGGAGATAAATCCTGGCGCTCTACAGTCCGACTTGAAAGAATTCCGGAAATGGCCCAGCTCCAATGGTTGGTTGTTAATTTATCAAAGATTAGGATTGTCCAAACGCCCGTGGGTGAAAATGTGCGAAAACCCATAAATACCCCACTGACTGAAAACAATAACTTACGACTCCTTGTGATACATAAATGTTATTTTATATGTAGATGTGTACAAATAAATGTTATTTTATATGTAGATGTGTATAAATATTTACAACGGTCAAGAACTACATACACCGTAGCTTTGAACCAACGACCTGTTAATACCAATACATCGTTAACCGTGAAATTCATCAGAGGGCAATGGCCCCCAAATCCTGGCTCAAATGTCAACATAAATATTACTGGAAAGCCATGGTAACCCGTGCGTGTGGTACGGTAACCCGTGCGTGTGGTATGGGAACCCGTGCGTCAATCATTATTGAACGCAAATTTTCGTGGTTTCATAACCTACTATTTAGAAGTGGATCGGGAGCCACGTGGCAAGGAGACTCCGAGAGAACGATAGCCCCAACCAACCGCAAATTACTCTCCTCTCTCGGGCGATTAGAGACAAAGTCGGGAATAATTAGCACTGCCTCATTACATCTACAGATATATTGCAGGGTATTTCTACAGCTGTTCTATGTAATACAAAGACCCTTGTAGGTTTACATTCGTCCCTGCCTCAGATGTTATAGAAGTCGCTATAAATCGCTTAAAATACAATTCCAATGTATTTGTATTTTTCTTCTTCTACACACATCCCAACACTCTCACATCCATTATAATTTATGTAATAATGATAATTTCAAAATGAAAGAATAATTTTTAAATTCCTGCCAATATTATTAATAATATATAGTCCAACTGAAATATGTCGTTGCTAGCTTTGATTCCATGTTGAGCAATACAGAAGCAGATTTCAATCAATTAACCCTCTCCATGCTGAAGGCAACCAGAGTGAGAGAACATGGAGTTTAACGTCGCTGCGGGAATCTTTCAACCATTTGCGACAAGAAGGCAACCAGAGTGAGTGAGTGAGTGAATATGGAGTTTAACGTCGCTGCGGGAATCTTTCACCCATTTGCGACGAAGGCAACCAGAGATGCCCTAAAGAGCTGTATATGTGCCTAATCCAGCAGAGTGAGGGTTAAAGTATTGTTGAATCTTATAGGCCATAGAACTTTACATAAGACTAGAGATAGGTAAAAGAACTATGCACAGAAGAGGATTTCAATAAATTAATATTACTGAAATTTATACGACGGATGATGAAAAGTATGTAAAATAACTAGTGTTTGTGATGAATGGAAACCAGGGAATACTTAAGTTTCCGATGTATACTCTGCGTGTCTACTCCGCGATTCCGAGGATAAAGTGGACTCACAAGGGAGATTACTGGAGTAGATACGAGGAGCAAGGTTGAGGCAAGGTCACAAACTAAGCCAGACCAAGTTGTCCTCATCAGACACGGTAATTGCAAGTTAATCTGGTTATCGGTCACGTGCTTTAGCAGTGTCTGCTTTGAGTGGGAGGAAAACCCAGACATGTTTGGATTACAACTTTATAATACATGTTTATGTAATTATTCACAAAAGCATTATATTTATTCTACAAATTCACAATTTAAACAAACTATATATATTTATAACTAAAGTTTGTATTATTGAGTTTTGGATCACATTTCTTAAGTTTGGAAACTAAACCACTGAATCCATTTATAATACGATATTTAAAAAAATAAAAAATAAAAAAATAAAATAAAGATTCCCCTGTATTTAACACCATGATTTAAAACAATAGCACGCTAGTTCACATACAGATCTTACTATATATTTAGAGCAGATAACAAAACTCTAATAAACGTCGTTTGATGAAGAAAACTGAAGCAACCCTACTCCTAAATAACACAGTACTTAACCTACTATTCCAGTTGCAGAAGCTCATGAAGATCATAAAGACAGAAGGTCCTATTGTTATTCTTGGCAACAGTGGAACAGCTAAAGTCAAGAAGCATCGAGAAGCATCTCAGAAAACTCTCTACACCGCGTAAACAAAGACAGCGATGCACTACAGAAATACTACAAATCTGTCGGATATAGCCAGCAGAGGTTGGAAACCGTGATGCAAGTACAAGATGCACTTCATCCAGAACTGGATGCGATTTCTTATCGAAGCAAATTGAGAAACACAACCACCTGGATGCTATTCGGCTTTGGGAATAATGAAAACATCAGCTGCCTAAACACCAGCAATGTTCCATAAGCTATACCAAGTTTCATGAATAATGGGAAATGTCAGAATTTTGTACGTCTTCGGTTTTGGCCTTTGGAAAAGGACTTGAAACTTGATGAAGGCGTCTTCAGGTATCCTTGTCTCTCTGTCATGGCTGGTTGGTTGAATTGGGGTTTAGAGCTGCTTTCAAGATTCTTTCATTCATATCATGTTGCATCCTTGGTCTGTCAGTACCAGCCAGTTCTTGCAGGTTTACTGCAGCATTCAGTGCTACAGATTTTGTGGGTTTCCTCCTGCCCTAACTGACAAGTCATGATGTAAGTGAAAGAATCTTGAAAGCGATTCAAAAACCCCAAATTAAAAAAAAAGAGTATGGTTTACATCATTTCCTGCATGGCGTAGGTCCCGATTTAAGCCCGGACTAAAATACGACCCTTTTGTGAAACACAGGCCTGACGACTGATGCTCTTGGCGCAAGAGGTGTTTACAACATACCTCAGCTGAACTGCTCAATGAGATAACGCTGTACAATAACAATATGAATACATCCAGAAACTGAGGAAACATGGACAGGAGCCATGACAAACTTCAACAACTTCTGGAACTGAAGAGATAATTGGCAATCCTGAACAAAACATGATATACCCTGCATGATAACATAACCATTCCCGGTCTGTTTCCTGATACTCTAAACCATTAAGAGAAAAACCATCAACAAAGTCCTATCCCGTTTCACAATGACAGTACATTAGATTCCGTAACAATGTGTCCAAGATAACAGATTTATCAAATTAATGCAAAACATAATTGGATTTAATCTTGGATGTAAGTGTCTTTTCCCCCCGGTTTATTCATTATTATTTTTCTCGCTCCCTCCACCCTATGGCTGAGAAATGATAGCAATGCACCTGTTCCTGTTGTAATTGCCTGGGACATATCTATGGTGGATTGCCTCCCCGTTGTAGCTCTCGCTTGCTACAAGGTAAGAATGTTCTCATCACGGACACCCATACAGCCGCCAGGCCGCCATGACTTACGACGACAACGTACATTTTCCAGCTTTCTCGCTGGCACCTTCCACGTGATTTACGCAGATTTTTTTCGAACATTTCAACACATTTAACGGGCAGAGACAGAAGGCATTGCAAATAATTGCTTAATAGCACCGTATCACTGAATACTTGAAATAGAGAACAATATATTTGCCTTTGATAACGGCAATGAAAACTATGTAAAAATTATTGTCATTTCTGAGCAGGCCGTTGTCTAGACGGTATCTGGGTATAATACAGCATTACACTCGTTCGTAGTTCATTACCGTGAATTGTTCAAATACGTGGACAACAAAGATGGATTTTCAAAACATTCTTGGCTCAATATCCATACATTAGCGCCCAATGAGAACACTCCAAATATGTTTTGAAATTACTAATAAAATCTACAGATAACCTGATTTCAGTCTATGAATTTAGTCTTGTATATCCAGAAGATAAATAAAACTAGGTTCCTATTTCATAATACGGTATTCTAAAGTATCAATTCCGTGTTCCACCATACTCTGCACTTAGTTGTTGTTGTTTCTTTGGGTGTCTTTATTAATAATTTAGATTTCTTTCCACACAATCACAGGCTATGACAGATAAATGCTCATACAGACATTAACTATGACATGAAGAAATACCATTGGTGCGCCACCTTTCAAAAATCGGCATTCAAAATTTTTTAAACACATTAACACTACCAGTTGGAATCCCAACCAACGCGAAAACAAACATCGACAACAGTCAATGAGATTCATTGCAGGAAACATCATTGGCTTCATCAATGGAGGGCCAGTGGTGCCACAACATGTCGCCTCAATCAATGGTGAGCCAGTGGTGCCACAACATGTCGTCTCCATCAATGGTGGGCCAGTGGTGCCACAACATGTCGTCTCCATCGATGGTGGGCCAGTGGTGCCACAACATGTTGTCTCCATCAATGGTGGGCCAGTGGTGCCACAACATGTCTCCATCGATGGTGGGCCAGTGGTGCCACAACATGTCGTCTCCATCGATGGTGGGCCAGTGGTGCCACAACATGTCGTCTCAATCAATGGTGGGCCGGTGGTGCCACAACATGTCGTCTCCATCGATGGTGGTCTGTATAGCACAACATGTCGTCTCCATCGATGGTGGCGTGCTCGGGGCAAGGCTGATGGTACAGCCATCATCAGAGGCTCATCATCAGAGGCTCCACATCGTGCTGACTGTCAGGTATATATAAAACCTCCCTGAACCCTGCATACTCCTCCGTAGCAGCGACAGAGGCACATAGCCTGGTGTAGGAATGCTTCCTGGCATTCAACAGAGCAAACAATTTGCAATCTTGTATCCCAATCACCATTGAACGGCAATAAACTTTTTCTTACCGATAGATGAAACTGCTGATGGCCTACATAACTGTGTAAAAGTGTGTACGAATCGATTCTAAATGTGACATTAAATACTCTTAATGTCGTTGTTTCTTGATAATATAGAATCTTACTCTCATTATTTCGCTAAAATGTTCCTTCTAAAATCGTAACTACAGCAACTAAATTCAATTTTAACGATATAATATTACTCTCGTTGTTTCTCTAAAATGTTCTTGCTAAAATGTTAACTGCAGCAATCAAATTAAATTTTAACAAATATTTACATTTGTTAATACAAAGTCTTCACTTACAATAAATATTTAAACAAAATGTTCATCTCTATCTTTTACTGTCACGGTTAATGCCATGCCCACACTTCATTACTTATGTTTATTTCACAACACAACATACTCATGTTATCTATTACCCATTTGGCTGAATTTCATGCCCAGCTTTAAAATACGAACTCCCATTTCCAAAACGAGATTTACTACACTCATCTTGCATGTTCTGTTAACCCTCTCCATGCTGTAGGCAACCGGAGATACCCTAAAGAGCAGAGCCTTTGCCTAATCCAGCAGGGAGAGGGTTCATCAGTTACGCCATGGCCAAAAAACAACTAGGATAGCCGACATTTCATAAGTTAGTACGGTAGTAACATTACTCCGAATCCCAAACTGCCAGCAATCAAAACACTTCGGTGTAATGGGCTATCTTGTGTGCATGTTATTTTCACTGACTGAAAATTACCATGCAGTTGGGACATATAAACTCGGAATGTGGATAAACGCGCAGATATTGCGTAAAGTTTTTTGCCCAATTTGTAGTTGGATCAACAGCGTGGCGGCGAGAGGTGTTAAAACGCGTGGTTTAGCTCCAATGGATGGCCCCCTCCCGTGACAGAGTCTATCTGTATCCAATCAGTAGACAGGTGCCCCACGGCTGGTGGACCCGCACCAGCGTCCCCAGGTGGTCGCGAACCACCCCCACCCCCACCTCAACCGCCGCCGTCCTCTGACTACTAAAACACAGCTTCAACATCGTTATTCCAACAGTTCTCTGGTAAACTCGCCAATCCCCAGGTATCTCTTGATACCGACTTATCATTTCTGAACTGTTACGCAGCTGATGTTTTCAGAACGAGTGGGTGAATTGTTATTTAATGCCGCTCCAGGAATCTGTGATTAATGTTTTAAGAGACACCTACACTTACGGGAATGACTACCTACATAAACTATAGATATATAACATTTGATTGGAATACTAGATCGAACCTACTAGAATAGTTGAGTGCTTTAAGAACTAACCTTTAAGAATTTACCCAGAAATAATGTATTGATTGAATTAGTGTTTTTTGTCGCAGTGGGATATTTCACACATACGCGACAGAAATAATGTAAACCAGACTGCATTTCATACATGCTGGTATAAGATTCTAATCGCCAATGTCATATACCTAAACCACAAAACCATACATAAAGTTCTAAAATCGTGATAAACTTTATTCCAATATTTTTTTCCTCCATTTGCACTTTAACCTTCTGATGTTAACACTCGAAAACGGATAGAATTGCAACATTTACGACTTCTAATACAAGAATATGCTTCCCAATATACTTTAATTCATGTTTTATCATTCTTATAATGATAACATTGATCTAGATCATTTTATATAAAACCAATTTAACTCCTGTAGTTGTGTATGTCGGTCAAGCACTCTCCACAGTGGATAGATCTGACAATGATTTCAGAAAGACGAAATATACCGAAACGAAATAGGCCAATTTTGCAATAAAACAGATGTGGAGCTATAAATGTAGGCACCAATGGGAGGTTTTAATTGATGAAAGTCTCACATCAGAGGTAGGACTGAGAATGATAAATGCCACACGCTTCCCATGTTGATATCTGTGATGCTCCAATGTTATCAATATCATACCACCACATGGCCCGATATTGATATTGCCCGATAACGCAATATGTAAACCTGCCTCACTGAAAGAACTTAAAAGAAGGAATATGTACATATTCGAATGTAATACTTGTTTTAAATATGATCCACAATTTGTGTAATAGACCTTGTTTTATTTTTTATTTATTTAATTTTTTAATAAAATCAAGAAATGTTATTTTGGCAAACGTGGAGATCATTGCCCCAGTCACGTTTATTATTAAATTTGGTCAAAGGGGCGTGATCTCCACATTCGTCATTATTTTAATGATATAGAGCTATACGTTGTATTTTAACTTACAAATATAAAACAGCAATATTTCATGAAAACAATATACTACTAGCTTTAGAAATGGAATACATTTGTAAATATCCATTTCAGGTACATGTACATCATAATAAACTTAATTGACGAGGCAAAGAAAGAATCCCTGGTAGATGCCCCAAAAGACCAAACCATAGAACCAAAGCAAATGTGGATCAGACCCCTGTGGAATCCACAGAACCATTGTAGCGCTACGAGAGTCGTAAGTCTATGTTAGAGTACGGGTGTTAGGACCCTTGTAGCAGAGTTACGACTCTCCTAGCCGAGTTAGGACCCTCGTAGCAGTTATGACCCTCCTAGGGGAGTTACGACTCTCCTAGCCGAGTTACGACTCTCCTAGCAGAGTTACGACTCTCCTAGCCGAGTTACGACTCTCCTAGCAGAGTTATGACTCTCCTAGCGGAGTTACAACCCTCGTAGCCGAGTTACAACTCTCCTAGCGGAGTTACGACTCTCCTAGCAGAGTTACGACTCCTAGCAGAGTTACGACTCTCCTAGCGGAGTTACGACTCTCGTAGCAGAGTTACGACTCTCCTAGCAGAGTTACGACTCTCCTAGCAGAGTTACAACTCTCCTAGGGGAGTTACGACTCTCGTAGTGCTACAATCGTTCAGTGGAGCAGGACCCAGGCCTTTAAGGACGGCACAACCTCAAGCTCGTTCTCTACCAGAACATGTATACACTTCCACACTGGCATGCGTTGAAGACAACATGTAAACATTGCAGTTAATCAACAGCAGTAAGCCAAGGCTTCAACCATGCCGTTTGGAATAAGCATGAAAACCCAGGCAGCAACGGTCAGCGCTAAACTCTTGGACACCGCTTGACCCCTGCAGCACCATACAGGCGGAAATATTCATGTATTGATAAGTCCGAAATGTTCATGTATTGATAAGTCCGAAAAGGTTCACATAAGTCCGAAATGTTAAAAATGTCCAAATATCTTGTATTGTAATTCTTCATCAAAAGTTTGGGAAAATAAACATGAATATTGGGTAAAATAAAATGCAATAAAATTTGAAATAATAAAATGAATTAAGTTACGTTGCATTATTTATATAGCGCCATTACTCAGAAAACATCTGCTAAAAGGTGCTTAGTCATATGCTCGGTTAAAATCAAATATTATTCTGAGGTATTAAAATCAATATTATATCAAATTCAAAGCTGTTTCCGTTCTATAGAAAAATATTGATCTACGTATTAGTACATATTCCAATCAGAGCACATTACATGTACTATACATAAAAATTAATGTTGCATTTTCCACACAACTAACTACAACTAGACAGCTGCAGTCAATTACGAAACAATGTTATACAATCGTCTTCAAACCACATGACAGTGATGAGTCACAACTATAACTGGATTAAATTATTTATTATGACTGTTTGTAATCTGATTAAATGTTAATATGGGAATATGCGGGGTGGGGGGATCAACTTGCTCGTAGGTTGGGGGGAAAAAAACTTACTTTTATCGACCAAAGCCATTGGTGGTAAGCCTGAAATAACAGTGTAATGTAGTATGGTGAGTGGATGAGATGACCGTTCACTCCGTTGTCTTCATGAACCGGCACCAGATTCTCACTGGAGGTAAATACTCGGGGCTCGACAGTAAGGATTGTCAGTCGATCTGGGACAGGTATTATCCACCAGCGGACAGTCGACCTGGGACAGGTATTATCCACAGGCGGACAAGGGAATAGCCCAGATTTAACAAGCCCTTTACCTACAGGGCAAATAGTTTCAGGACAAGTAGTTTCAGGGCAAGTAGTTTCAGTACAAGTAGTTTCAGGGCAAGTAGTTTCAGGACAAGTAGTTTCAGGGCAAATAGTTTCAGGGCAAGTAGTTTCATATCCAACAGGGACAAATGCCTCAAAAAATGAATGTACATCTGTTTTGCTGGACATTTTCCCATATAAAATATGCCCTGTATATTATGCATTCATTGGTACATATAATAGGCCTGTGTAGTTCTGCCCACGTTGGGCGCCATTATGCCAGGATCCCGGGATTAAATTGTACACATAACCAGGACCCAGAGATTATGAAACTTTTTGAATACGATTACAGGGTTAAAAGTTCCCACTCGCCCAGCGGCCCGATCCATTTCTCGTAAAGTTAAAGGTATCCTACGGGCGAGTAGAACTTTCATGTTTTGTTATTTATATCATTATTCGGGCGAGTACGTTTTAAAGTTAAGTTCCAACCCTGCGATTACCCTGCTCGAGCTAAGATTTTATATTGAGACTTGTGATCTAACATTGAGATAAGCATGAAATCGTACTAAAAAGAAAGTTATGTAATCTTGGGGCCAGAACTAAATTGTATAAAGTGGATGGTGTAGAAATTATTTTACGTTTTTAAGATTTAAAACCGAGTCCTGCACAATGACTACATTTTTATATATTACTTTGAACAAATGAGAGAAAATTTGTCTAGTAATATTGAATTTAATGGGAAAACATTTACAGAAAAATTATTATTTTTATTAAATCTGAAATTAAGAGTAAATTATTGTTTAAATATTATTTGATGTCAGATGATTAGCTTCCCTTCCCATAACAAGGATAATACTGGAGCAGACGAAAAGATAAACTCTATTTAGGACAAACTATTTAGGACAAACTCTATTTAGGACAGACAATCTCCAAATTGGTCAATACCCAAAAGGACAATCTCCAAACAGGTAATTGTACGCCGTCATCTCTTCAAGAAGATGATGATGATCAACCATCAGGTATAAAATTGACATTTTATTTGGCATCGCATTAAAAGCAAATTCTCCCATCCTATGCATTAATGATTACGTTTAGACACTGATAAATGGCTGCGTCTTTATAAATATGTTTAATTTGCACAACTACGTCAATACACCATGTACCTTCCTCCTAGACTTGGCTAATACCAGGTTCCTGTAAATAGCCATCAAGTCAGTTAAATCCAATTCACAGAAATATTTATCAGACATCCAGAGCAATGACATTATGAATATTGCGATGTGTGCAAAACTGGATCTGGAATTACCCGGTGCAAAAGTCGCAGAGTCCTAAAGACGGCAACCTACCATCAAGATCCTATTACTGACAACTGCACAAAAATATCACCACCTTTGTCTATATTCAGCCAGCTTTAATAACCGTTCAAAACACCTAACGAGCACAAAATTAAGGAGAGAGCATTCTAAATGCAATTTAATGAGAATGAAATCTGGATTCAACCAACACCAGATGCAAGATGCATCTTTAAAAAAAATAACCAATGTTTAACCCTATTGCAAGGGTTAAACATAGAAAAATGTACTAGTTTCTGACAATCTATGTAAAAAGAAATTAAACCTGAAAATCCTCAGGAAATCCTTCTGGATAGAACCATTACAAAATTCACAACGTTTCTGAAAATATTCCAAGTACAGTTTCGTGTCAAAGGCTACGCAGATGGAGTTGATTGTAAACATGGAATAAATTGCATGAAAAATGGCCGCCGATGTTTTACAAATTTCCCACACTGCCATTCTTCAAAGATCAAAGACCTTTTAATTTGGTTAATTAAGACCTATTTACTGCAATCTTCTGAAGTCACATTCACAAAGATAGACCAGCCAAAATGTGCCACTTGCTTCATGCCTAGAGGTGGAGACACACAACCCATACTCCAGGGAAGATAAAACCATTCTAGGGAAGATAAAACCATTCTAGCGAGATACGACTACTAACCAAGCTCATGAGATTGCTTAACATCTTCATACACCCGATATCAGTCTAGATATTACTGGAGTCAAAGTCCATTATAAAACCCAGATACGTCTTCAAAATGAATCCAGAGACATGATGACATGACCTTGATCTGGCACACTCCTTGGAACACACCAGCCCCGCCTATGGATATGGGTCGACACGATTAAGATGGGGCTTCATGAACATATGGCAGTGATGAAAAGATTCTGTGTTCGTATCAGATCAAGGTTTCCCTGGCTAAATGCGCCCAGGTACATCGTATACCAGTTACAGCTGCTGTAGCGTACTTCCAATGTCTTTCCGTTATTCAAAGTAATCTGGGATCAAATCAATAATAAATTAAAGGATTGTTTCAAGATATGATACACCAGGCCCCGAGATTACGAAACTGTTCCGAGTACGTTTTTGTGCTCAACTCACATGTTATGCTAAAAAAACATGACGGTTTAAGAATAAAATTCTGAGGAGTATGAAATCATACTCCGAAAAGTTACGTAACCCCGGGGCCAGTATTAGTAAATATTATCAGACAAGAAATGGGAATATTAATAATAATATATGAAAAGAATGGACAGGTAGAATATCAGTGTTGTTGTCGGGGGAATAAAACAGGTAGGATATCGATAGAGCCTGAGATTTCAAGACAGGGAGGATATCTTCAAGACAGGTAGGATATCGGTGGTTAATTTTGGATTAAGGAATGTGGCTGTGGACTGAAATAGGTTGGATATCAGTGATGGATGTGGTCTTAAGACAGGCATATAGTCTCAGTGTTGGTCGTGATTAGAACAGGTATTATATCACTGGTGCCAGCTGCAGACAGACAGGGATATCATGGGAGCCTACGGTCTTAAGACAGGTATATCAGTGCTGACTATGGTATTAAGACAGGTAGGATATCAGTGGTGGTTCTAAGACTCAGGTAGGAATTCAATGGTATCCCTGCGATTAAAAAAGGTGGGTCATAAACAATTCTAGATATGCAACAAAACACGAAACAAAGTCTACAAATATTTACAAAAGCGGGTTGGAACTTGTTCAGAATCCATTACATTATCATGTTTTCTGTTTTGTCTTAAATATATTCTACCTCGAATGGTTTTTTTTGGATCCACTTCAGTTTTTCACAATCACCAGACCTGCCATTAAACACTGTGGATACAGATTGATAAAAACACTTAGAGTTTATCAAGATCACTGCCGCTAGAAAAACACAAACACTGGCAGAGAATCCGACCAGCTTGTGTCAAAAAGTCTGGTAAATAATCAAGAGTCTGGGGTTTGTCTTATCAATTGCTGGAACCTCGGAGAGATGTGGGGTGGGGGGGGGGAGGGGTGACTGGGTGGAGCGATGGGGTGGGGAGGAGGACAGGCGATGGGCAATGAGGCGGGGATCGCTGGAGGTGGGCAGGGAGGTGCAGCGACGTCTCAGGAGGCACCTCAGCCGCCTCAGACAGAAAGATAAGCTTATCTAATACCTGGGTCTGAGGGACGTGCTTTACTTAGCCTGGAGGGGCAGGGATTGCTTAGCTTCAAGTAGGCACGGTGCTATATGATGGATGGCAGGGTTTAGTAATGCCAAGTTAACATTATGTCAGCTGTGTCACTGATTGTAAGAGGCTGGAGGGAAAACCTTCAGGAAAACTCGGCATGATGTGAAAAAGTTTTATCAAGGCTTTGTGTACATAATATTATCCAGGTTGGTCTGTGCAGTATCACAGTTGTTGGCATACATACTATTAAACTTTCCTTCTATTCCTTTGACTGAGATTGGTGGCTTTTAAAAGATTTAGATTTATTTATAAAAGATAAATAAACTTGAAACAAAAATTTAATTTAGTTTTATAGTGATTTTTCAAAACAGAGATATTATCTGTGTACTTTCAATGTATACTTTAAATTTTTTATATTTTTTTTTCTGGATTCAAAGTACTGCAGATTAATGTTGGAAATTCTTAAGACCTCACAGGTAGAATTGAAATCGGTTCCACCATCTTGGTACAAATAAGGATGCCAAACATTTGGTACCTCACTACAGTATGTATTAATATATACTAGCAAAGTGTTGATATCAGGATTATCATAGTGAGTGAATATGGAGTTTAAACGTCACTGCGGGAATCTTTCACCCATTTGCGACGAGGATTATCATAGAATATCGAGGCTATGATGATTAAGACTCTCTGACATGTTACAAAAGAGGATACCCAGGTACCATGCAGACCCACAGGATTCAAACTCAGACACGGCAAGAATGAAGAACACCAATGTTTAGTCGAGAATATACCATCCGCAATGTCAAACAGTTCAAGCTAGTAAATAAGTCGGTGAATGTGTGAAAAGAAATCTTGACAGTTATCCTGGAAAACCCAACACAGACCAAAACATTCGAAAACTTTAGATCCCCGATACGCTGTCGTTATCAATAGGTGGAACAGAAGACCTGGCAGTGGAACTTCTTGGAGCGGGATGGCTGGCGTAGGTTGATACAGAGACGGGGCCTGTAGGTGGAAGGAATTGCGAAAACACACAGGAGAGAATGTAAAGTGTGGACCCAGGCTCTGGTTGCTGAAAGATACGGCGAGATGTGCGTGTCTGATAGAGGTGGTGAATCAACACACACACCTGTTCCCAGCAGAAGAGAATGGATGGTGGAAGAAGAAGGTGGGGCAGAATGGTTATTGGGAAGGGGTGGGGTTAAAGAAGAAAGTCAGATGAGCTAAAGAAGAATCTCAGATGAGCTCAAGAAGAAAGTCAGATGAGCTAAAGAAGTAAGTCAGATGAGCTAAAGAAGAATCTCAGATGAGCTAAAGAAGAATCTCAGTTGACTTAAAGAAGAAAGTCAGATGAGCTAAAGAAGAAAGTCAGATGAGCTAAATAAGAATCTCAGATGAGCTAAAGAAGAATCTCAGATGAGCTAAAGAAGAATCGTTAATTATTGATACTGAAGAGACTGAAGAAATATGACCCCAACTTCAGCGTTATATCGAGGACGCACTGTATATAACCCAATGATTCCTGTTTGGACCAGTTAACCCTCTCCATGCTGGAGGCAACCAGAGATGCTCTAAAGAGCTGTGTATGTACCTAATCCAGCAGGAAGAGGGTTAAAGGAGACTGGCAACTGGTTAGTCAGTAGTAGTTGATGTCTGGTGCAAATTGCTGTTTTGAATGTTAACAAATATGACAAAGTCGACAATAACGATAATTTGTTAAGAGCTCACAATACGGCAGGTTACTGACATCTATACATAAATTATTATTACAACAAATCCACTATCATCAGAAAATTTCCGTTCTTCAAATCTGTATCTACCAATCTCTGAACATGTAAGCTTAACAAAGGTTACTTATTGACCTCTGACCTACATATTGACCTCCGACCTATATATTGACCTATACAGGTCGGTCCAAAAAGTCTAGCGCCTGATGACAGACATTGCCACAGAGTCTGGAACACAGGATTCCTGAGATGCAGACTACATAGGTCACAGGTCAACATACAGACTCCATATTAAATATGCCTTTTGATAGGTGAGGTCAAAGGTCAAGTATTCAGTCCCCAATGTCTGGCTCGCATTCGGAGGAGATCGTAAAAGAACAGGCAGGGCAGTCTGAAAGACTACATCAACTTCATATTCTTTACATCAAATATCAAAGGTAAGGGTGGATAAATGTCTTCGTCCCTTAGCGCTGAATTATCTCCCTTTGAACTGATACCAACAAGTAGCTCTGACGTCCGACGTCTTGATATATGTGAACGCCGAGGTGCAATGGCATCGTACAGGGATACACCTAGGTATTCCAAACAGTGAAACTACACCCCTGCAATAAGCGAGCGTAAGAGCCTGGGGAATTATTCCGCGTATCTGTGTAAATATTTACGGTCCTCCGTTGGCGCAACAACAAGTATAGTGTAATATGCGCGCGGGATGGCGGCAACTTCCGCTCTACTACTCCTTCTCCAAGAAATATGCTTTCATTTTCTTCCCTCCCTCTCTCTAATGCAAGTTCCAAGTTTATAAATTAAATCAATCGATCAAATCAAAATATACATTTATAAAGAGCTGGTATTCTGCTATAGGACGGCACTTGCAGAATTGGGTCTCTTAATAACCATTAGTTCAAGGATTGAAATTAACTCTACCCCTGGGCCATTTTTCCCAATGCTAAAGATATCCTAAGGGCTAATACAGTTTCATAACATTTGTTATTTATATCACTATTCGGACCAGTAAGTTTTAAAGTTAGTTTCTACCGCTGCAGTAGTTCATAAAGTGTGTTTTCAACATTGAAAAGTGCCCATGATTTAATCAATCAGACAACGGCATCATCAGCATCATTTAACAATACTATAATTGTGTTTCTGTCCAGCAGATTTTTTTTTATCTTAGTTGAACTGTTTTCCTCTTATTCCTCCTCATTTACTAAAATGTTCCTGGTTGCTAATCCACAGCGAGATGAGAAGATTAGAGACTGGTGCTGATGGTGCTGATGGTGCTGATGGAACTCAGATAAACACATTTCCTGCAGCAATTGATTCAATTAAAACATTTAATGACCAGAGGACACACCATGTTGAGAATCTGCCCACATCTGGAAGACGTTTGCAATATGTTGACTTGGTAATTAAACGGGTTTGTCTTACACACGCGACCATTTGAACTCGATGCCACTCCACAGTATACATTACACGTCATTATTTACCTTCCAATTAGGCTACTATTACTGAATTAGTGCATTTTGCTAAGAAAAAATATATTCCTTACAAAAAATATATTCAAGAATATTTAATCTTAAATTATCCTTTTTGGGTTGTGGTTTTTTTAAAAGAATTTCTGAAGAATTTATTACTATGGACCATAATAACATTTTAGTTGGGTTGTGTTTTCAGATGATACATTTATAATGTAGGGTTGGGTATTGTGTGGGCGATCTTTCAGCACGTGCATGGATTACCTACCTTTGACATACAACATGGCCGCATACGAGTAAGCCACGCCCACTTCATTTTCGGCCACACATTCATATCTTCCTGCGTCAGATTCCTGACTGTTTTGAATTTGAAGGTAACCTGAAATTGAAAAAATGAGAAAATATATTTATCGTCAAAGAAAGAGTTTTAAAGAAATACATTGTTGTTCAGAGCAACAGTTCATGAATGGGTGTGAATAATATAACATCAGATTCATTGTGTATGGGTTAAATATTCCTGCTGCAATGTAGTTTATTCATGATATAAAGTCCAACATAACATTATGCGGGCACAATACTACATTTTTGTATGAGCTTCATGAGATGAAGTTGGGGTCCATGACATGCCACCCGCGTTATAATACCCGCGTTATATCAACAAATATAATTGGTGAAATATTTTTTATTATTATTATTTTATTTATTTATTTATTTTAAAATGGGGTCCACGTTGGACCCTGCGCTGTATCCGAATCTGCGGTGCATCGAAAGGCGTTATATCGAGGGAGTACTGTATCTGAATTGCTTCTGAATTCAAACCTATAATGAGTGAGGCATTGTTTTACTTCGCAGCAGGAATCTTTCACCAATACTCGACAACAAAACTATCATAAATCTATTTCCCAAATTCCTCTAGCGCAAGCTGA
>JAVCKZ010064734.1:0-14783 GCA_034780755.1 Lepetodrilus elevatus
GAAATAATGACCTTCATATAACATGATTACTGAAAATCTTCCCAAAGTACTTTAAAAATTAATCGCGATACGTATCGTATCGTGAGCCTGGTATTGTGATACGTATCGTATCGTGAGATATGCGAATCGTGGCACCCCTAGTGCTTGTGTGCGCAAACTTATATGTGTTGTAATACTATCTATTCTTACAACTGTCCAGTATTTTAAGCTTTCAGAGAAGTAATCCAGTGGGTATAATATGGCAGTGTTTGCCACCTGTCGTCACTTTTCATCCAATGTCTATCTGATCGAAATGTTGAATATCTGTGTATTTGCTGTGTTTACTCCATCCAGCATGTGATGATGTGTGCGTGTATTTGGCCAGGTTTGTCCACCAGTCCTCAGAGCGTGGACTCGGAACAGAAGATTGACTACAACTTTGCCCAGCAGGAGCTCATGATGCAGGAGCTGTGCGATGACCCAATACAGGAAGCCATCGTGGCCATTGAGAAGCAGCACGAGGAGGATAAACAGGGTACGTAACTCTGCCAGGTCATATCCACCACACGCCACACACAAAAAAAAAAATATTAAGAAAATAACAAACCTGTCAGGAATTTACCCACATACCTACTACCTAAATGCTGATTTCCTACCACTTTCATGGGTTAATGGGTGAACGATTCCTGCAGAAATGCTAAGCAATAGATCATTTTGACGTGTTCAAGACAAGGAAGTTTTATTATCCTACGAATATTTTGCAATTGAATAATACATTCAGGCATACAGAAATTTTGTATTGTTTCTAGTTGAGATAAATTTGAACAAGTCTACTTTTATTACCACACACCCACATCCACTATGTACCCCAATAATTAATGGTTGTACACACCTCAATAATAAATAGTTTTACAAGGCAAGTATTCCGCTTGTTTACTGTCAGTTTCATCCCATTAACTATGAGAATTGTTGTGTTGGGTGACCTTCTATCAGGTAGAGAGTTGATATGAGATTGTATGTCTCTCAAAGTAGTAAAGCATGTAATTAAGATAGGATATTTCAGGTTTTTGTGACTGCAAGGGAAAGACATCAATATGGACTTCTATCTTTAGCCACATATGTTGCTTGCAATGAAAGTGATGTACACTAACTGTCAACTAAGCAGGATGTTTTGCACTTTGCAATGAACATACACGTAGAAGACTTGACTTTTGCCTTTACCATGTTATCGTCGCTGGAATATTATTGAGAGAACTGACCTGCTATCATCAGATTTGATCTGGAATCGAAAATAGGTTTGCTTGATGAAGAACAAAAAGCTACAAACTATTCCACAAATTAAGTCTGGTTTCAGAATCAATGCAAACATGTTTGAGGGAAAGCTGATGAAAGAGTTATGATTCAATTATTCTGGTGTAAATTGTACGCGAAGGAAATTCATGACCAAAGATTTGATTAAAGCATCTTGTTTTGTATTGATTTCAAATTTGCTTGGATCATAAATCAAGCATTGCTTTGTTTCTTATTTGATTTCTTTCATATCGGATTAAATGATTTGGTATGAGCCTGTATTTTCTTTTCAAGCCATCTTTTTGTATATGTTCATTGTGGATTTATTGAAGTTGACAGGCAGTGTTCGAAAATGTTCTTATTTGGTCGTTGAGGTTGTCTTAGTTCGTCATGAATCTTATGTTCAAATAGTTCGATTACATCTAGATGTGATGTTTCTCCAGTAAACATGATATTGTGTTGGATTGTAAAATTGCAGGGTCTGAGTTTTAATCCTGCAGTTGACTGGGCCGTGGTTGTTACCTATAGTATGTGGTGGGTGTGTCCCCATGTTGAAGAGATTATTTTGAATCTGCATTATTGTGGGAAATGACTCAAATATTTGCCTAGATGCGACAAGTTTTCCATCATTTGATTAACATATATGTCATAAAACAAACAGATTAAGGATGTATCTGCTTTAGAGAGGGTTAATTGAAGACAGGTGTTTGGTAATTTTAGAGATAGGTATGTACAAGCTTTGTTGACATGCATACTAGGGTTAGGTTGAGGGGTTGACAGGTGGGGGGGGGGTATTTTCTCAATGTAATTCTGTAGTCTCTTACTTACTGACCTACAACAACCAGAGGTCAGTTGAGTGACAGTTGACCTGTGTAGGAATGTGAAATGTACATGTCTTCATGCATTTCACACGTCTGCTAACCTTGGCCTGAACAGCATGGGTAAGAATTTGATTTTACAAGTTGTAGGAGTATTTATGTTAGGCATCCAGCCCTGAACCATCTTTACACATGGGATATCAATGCATATTTTTAGAACTACCAGTCGTGTTCTAGGATGTTATATCCTATAGTTGTGAATGTTGTCTGGCAGCCATTTTTGTTGCTATCCATTAACCCTTCAACAGTTGAGATAGTGTCCTCAATAATTCAAGTTTGGATCATATGAAAGTAAGGAATGTTACAATTGATAATGGACCAAAATAATAATTGATTAAAAATGCAATATGGACTTTGTTCATTCAGTAACTCAAGTTTTATTTAATTAATCAATATGAAACTCAGCATGGTTTCTTAGTTCCATGAAGAGATTTGTTATTGATAGAAGGACAAATAAAACCATTTAGATCAACAGGAATATTTATGTGCATCAGATTTTGTTTTTTTCTGAGGGATGCCCATCTTATTTGAAATAATTTCAGTAACATACATACAACAAGATACAGACATACAGTTTTTTTAAATAGTTGTTCATGTCAGATTTAGTATTTTTTCTCAATTACGCATCATTCAACCGATAACACGAGAAATTTGGCTTTTTTCTGCAATCAAATCTGGTGTGAATTAAACAGTTGGATATTATTAACCTTACTCTTGCTTTGGACAACAATGGGTGCACTACATACTATATATATATTGTGGTTTAAGTCAGCAGATTGAATGGCAAACTATCGTAGTTTTCTCAAGACTCGCAGACAATATATTGATTTGTTCGGAACGTTTGACAGCACGTATGTGCCATGGATTAGACATCCATTACTGCAGTGCTACAGGTAGACATTGTACTCTACCAGGGTCAGCATCGTACACTATCAGGGTCAGCATTGTACACTACCAGGGTCAGCATCGTACACTACCAGGGTCAGCATCGTACACTACCAGGGTCAGCATCGTACACTACCAGGGTCGCCCTTTCCACCTCACTATGAACAGAGTTCTACCAAAATTGAATCCCTGGCACACATTTTCCTTATTTTATTTCAGCCTCAATGTGAAGTTTGATGATTGCTTCTTACTTTTAAATCCACCGACATTTTCAAACACATTGGATATGTTTAACCCTCTCCCTGCTGAAGGCGACTTATTAAGTTGCGCGATCACATGCAGAAATAGAACACTTTGATTTTATTCAGCAAGGAGAAGGTTAAAGCAATAGTCATTTGTAGTTCAAATTTCACCCGTCTTACAGCAATCATCTGTATCGTATTACATGTATTATAGAAGTGGCTGTGAAGGTTAGACATAGGATAGATCTTACTGGATGTGTTGGGTATCTGCCAGCCACATCCTGTTTCATGAAACAAGCAATTAATTTGGCTTATCATAACAACAATAATTAAAATAATTATATTAAAATAATTACTGGAGTGACGTCACCTGTCTGTCTGAGAACACTTCGCGCTGATGAAAGAAACGGTGCCCTCCTACCCTGACCTCTTACCTATGACCTACTCATCCCTTCTACAAATGTCCTCTGTCGTAAATGGGTGAAATAAATAAAAAATAAAAATAAATTTTAATCTTTTTTAAACATTTTATTATGCAGAGGCCCTGGACAAGCAGCGGCAGATGTACGAGCGGCAGATGCAGATGTTGCGGAACCAGCTGATGTCTCCAGGGACACCCTCCTACCCTTTCCCCCCATTTGACGCCACTCGACTCACCCCCACAGGAAATATGAACAGCATTCAGAAGAAGTACCAGCAGTGGGCACAAGAAAGGTGAGAACCAGCTGTGATGTGGGTACCTGGTAGTGTCTGCTAACAATATGTGCACTACATGCTGGAGCAAGTTATGACGAGACAGTGTGAGGGTTAGCATAGTGTAATAGTTGGAGTACATACACACAAGCTTTGACTTTGAATTCCACACAAAAAACTCGGCTGCTATTTATAAAGCATCTTGAGAACTTTCTCAGAAAATATATTATAACGTCATGAAAGAATCATAGTTCAAAAGTAACTCTTTAATAAAACTAAAAAGATGTTTAAACAATTTACAGATCTTATTCTATTTTATAGAGTCTTGTAGTATTCTTAATTTAACGTTCTTAGCATAGGTACTACAGGTTCCCATCCTCCATAAACATACTGCCAATACACTGAAATACAGTGGGAAAACATCAAACCTTAATTTTCATAATAACTGATATTATGTGTTTATTTATAAATATTTAGATTTGTTTTTAAAGTAAAAGCCTGTACTGTGTTGTGGGGGATTTTGATCTCCTCCTATTTTGATCTCCTCATGGCTGAACACTGCAGCCCTTTGAAGTCTGTCATTATTTGACATTATTGCCAATATTTGATTGACCTGTACCCAGTTGAACAGCAGAAGAAAATATCCAATAAATTGTTGAAAATTGATCTTGGTGGATAATATTCTTTGAAGATGCTAACATTTCCAAATCAAACTCTTCTTTCTTTTGTTGATGAATATTTCATGGAAACGGGTAATTATCTCAGATATGATGACCACGGTGCAACATCAAATTCGATTTGGAGGGCAATTTAGTGTACAGTCACTTTGAAGATAAACATTATTATGTATTACTGAGTGACTTTGACATAAAGAGATGGGAAAATAAAATGTATATTATATGATTTTATATATGAATTGTGGGTGTTGTAAAAAGTGTAATAATAAACAAGTTTTACAGATGTTTAACAAGTCAGTTATTGTATATTATATGTCCAGCAGCAAATGAAATTCAAAATTCATTTTATTCTTCATCGGTTAGATCAAATTTTAATACATTAGGATATCATTTCTCAAAGCTCTCTTATATCTACTATGAGGCCATAGCACTCTCATAGCAATCTATTTCCTGTACATGGGGATTGTGAACTTACAATGCTGATATGTTATTCTTCCCCTACCAACTAATACATCCTATGCCCTGACTTATGACCTGCAACTATGACCTCTGACCCCAACCTCTGACATACCCATGACCTCTGCCTTATTCCTTTCAGTTGTGCGAAGTGTTCAGAGTACATAAGACAGACAGTTTTGTCAATGGAACATCTCGCACACTGTGGTCTGTACTGTCTGTCCCGCAGCGACATTAAACTCCATATTCACTCACTGACTCACTGTACTGTCTAACAAGGTGGTGAAAAAGTTCAGTGCCATCACCACATCTAAGGCAGCTCTTTGCCACCAGCATGCTTGTGTGAGACGTGTGCGAGTCGTTCCTTTCACTCAGTACAGCTTACTGGAGTGACGTCACCTGTCTGTCTTAAGAACACTTCGCACAGTTGAAAGAAACGGTGCCCTCCTACCCTGACCTCCTACCTATGACCTACTCATCCGTTCTACCAATGACCTCTGCAGGGTTAGAAGTTCCCACTCGCCCGGCGGCCCAATCCATTTCTCGTAATGTTAAAGGTATCCTACGGGCGAGTAGAAATTTCATGTTTTGTTATTTATATCATTATTCGGGCGAGTACGTTTTAAAGTTAAATTCCAACCCTGCCTCTGACCCATGACCTCTGTGTTGCAGGGAGAAGGTGTTCATGCAGAGTCTGGTCAAGCTGAGGGAGGAGGTGGTCAAGGCCAACACGCTGGTCAGAGAGGCCAACAACCTGTCGCAGGAGATGGGCAAGCAGACCAAGTTCCACGTCACGCTGCAGATACCCGCCGCCAACCTCAGTCCGAACCGCAAGGTTGGTGCTACAGAGATCATGGCCTGAGATTATAAAACATTTTTTAGTACGATTACATGCTTAACTCAAAGCTTTCTTCACAAGTCCTCATATTAAATTTGACATTGAGCATGATATCGTACTCAAAAGGTTTTGTAATGTTGGGGCCAGGCCAGGATTTCTTAAACAATCTCTGAACAGTTTTCATTTAACATTTGGAATCACGGTTGTTGTTTTTTTAGAAAGGATATTTCTCAAAATTGAGTAAAAACAGACTTCATTTCTTTTAGTGACTTGTTTATTTCTGTTTATTGGCCTGTAAATAGAAGTCATCATAGTCGGAACCGCACAGTAGCTACTACCGAAAACAGCCATAACAATGGATTTTTATTATTTGCCAGATCCATTCTCTAAAGAATGCTCAATGCGCTAAATTATTACCGCAATCTGAATGAATTCAGTTTCCTTCTCAGTTATATATATAACCCACCGAATGGTGACTGTCTACTCATGTATATCATCTCAGAATTCCAATCATTTTGATTCAAGAGATAATGGGTGCCTTCTTCAGAACACAATCTGCCAATTAGCTGAATGATTAAATTTTGTTCAAATAATATAATTATATTGAATAACAGCAAGTACACTGGGTTGGCTTGCCAGAATAATTTGTAGAAAGTGATATAGTTTCACAGCAAGCAAATTATGAAGTTAAGTGCAAGTTATACATGTAATATCATTATAAGAATTATATTTCTCCAGAGGGCCCTTGTTTTACTGGCTGATTACTAAGTTGAAAAATGGATGTAATTATTTGATTATTGGAAATGATGGTCTGTTTATTATTAATTTATATAATGTTCTTGTTCATAATCTAATAAGGATTGTTTTGATGATCTTGTGAAGTATTCTGAAAGTTCTTCCTGGATGGAAATAGCCTTGAAAAGAGTACTTTCATCTGTTTATCAGTGTGTGCATGTAACTAATATATGAACTATCGTTGAATAATGAGTTTTAATTAGCTGTGCTTTAAGAAAAAGGATTCTTTGGCAATGTTTTGAAAAACTTCAATAAATAGTTTTAGAATTCTAATCCCATGACTTGTATTAACCCTCTCCCTGCTGGATTAGGCAAAATCATTGCTCATTAAGGCATCAATGGTTGCCTTCAGCAGGGAGAGGGTTAAATCATAAGAGTCCAAGATATCCAAGCCCAATGATTTTAGTAAAATCCTAAATTTGACTAATATTAGTAGTACTAGAAATAGTATCAGTTCCATTGAATTATGAGTTATGAATGTAATTGTTTGTGTGTTGCAGCGAGGGACGTTCGTTAGCGAGCCGGCTATCCAGGTGAAGCGTCGCGGTCGCGCCAGCCAGATCTGGTCCATGGAGAAACTGGAGAACAAGATCATTGACATGAGAGACATGTACGAGGAGCGCAAGTCTCAGGGTCTCTCCATGACGGTACTGGACAACTCCAGCGTCGGTGATGTCGGCGACATCGACGACACTGTCGATGTCGACGTCACTGACGTCAATATGGTGTGTTGGCTTCACTGCATGGCTTGTTCATTCCAGCTCCTCGCATCTCTCTGCACAAACATGATGTTAGGAGTAGCCATTGAATGGATATTTAAATGGACCAGTCGTAGTAGATTTATTTGTTTAGGAATGTAACTGTCGTAATGTTGAAAACCGTGTAGGTTTATGATTTGTGATTTATGAAAGAAACCCTAAAGTAGGACAGTCTAATGTTACATACAATGTCTTTCATAGACTCATTCATATTACTGAATTTTATTTTATTTTTTAATCAAGCAAATAATTATAGGAATTTAGTTGGTAATAATGTTTTAGTTTATTGAATGCATACTATATTACATATACTGAATGATGTTTCGATGCATGATGGGATTATTTACTATAGTGAACATTTATTGTGTGATGAGGTGCAGTATCTATGCATACTGTACAGTTATCCCCCTTGCTTCACGTTCATCAGGAGAGCGAATTAACACAGTGGTGGGTTGTCAGACGTGAAATTGCCTCAAAGCCGAAATTCAAATCAAAATATCACAAAATTGATCATGGATTATTAAATTGCAAACAATAGGTTCCATTTTCCCTCCCAACATTACCACATTGCTGCTAGGTCACTGAAATACTGTCTGAGTGTTCTGATTGGCAGGATATTCTGTGAGTTAGCACCACCAGCCAGTGTAAATCTGGTTATGATTAGGGTTAGGGTTGTAACTGCAGCAGGATATTCTGTGAGTTAGCACCACTAGCCAGTGGAAATCTGTCTACGGTTAGGGTTAGGGTTGTAACTGCAGCAGGATATTCTGTGAGTTAGCACCACCAGCCAGTGGAAATCTGGTTATGATTAGGGTTAGGGTTGTAACTGCAGCAGGATATCCTGTGAGCTAGCACCACCAGCCAGTGGAAATCTGTCTACGGTTAGGGTTAGGGTTAGGGTTGTAACTGCAGCAGGATATTTTCCGTGACCTAGCACCACTGAGTTCAAGCAGGACATGTGCATACAAAATATGCCAGCCATGATATGAGTGAAATAATCTTGAAAGTGGCTCTAAAGCCCAACTCAACCAACCAACCAAGCTGAAATATGGTGGGGAACACTAAACGGCAAATTCAAATGTAGACATTTTTAAGCTATATCTGTTCATATTTTCGTAGCAAATGGGTGAAAGATTCCGACAGCGACGTTAAACTCAATATTCACTCACTCACTGTTCATATTTCTCATTGTCGACTGAACTGAGTATATAAGTTTCAGGAATAAGGGGAGGTAAGATGTTTGTTTCCAGCAACTGAGACTGCAGAAGACTATATTCTGTGTTTCCCTCTGGCTCTACTGCTTTCATTCTCTGCAGAGTACTCTTGTCACTGGTTCAGTTTTTCCTTCCCAAATTGTCATCATTTTCTTCAGTTGCTCGAGTATCACGTATATTTCAATGCACATTATCATGTGAACAATATTCATGTATTCACCACTCCATGTTCCGTAGCTTGCCGCCATGTTGTGTTGTGTAACTTTCCACAATGTGTAGTTCAGTTGAAGCACCCTTATTGAACCGTGCTGTCAAAGTAAATAAATTGAAAGCAATTAACCACCTTTTTTATGATTTTCAGTTGAAATTATCTTCTAAATATACTCTATATTGATACTATTGTATTTAGTCATATTTTTTTTCGCACTAAAATATTGTTTAGGATGGTAATCACTGTATTAGTTTTTGTGCACTACTGTTATTCCAAATGCAAAAAGTCTATGTAAACGTTTTCTTTACCAACTATTTTATACACACATTATATTAATTCTCTAAATATCAGTCCCAACCACTTTTTAACAACGTGTCATATTCATAATGTTTACAAATCTTAAAGATGCACAGATTATGTAGCATATGAGAAATATTTTCATGTATTTTTCATAAATTAATGCATTAGAAAAAGAAATAACGAAGAAGAATTGTTTTTCATCCTGTTTAAAAGTACATGTACTTCAAAATACACATGTATATGTTGTAGTATTTATATTTCAAAATTATTTAGATACAGTATGTTGGAAGTATTAATCACTATTACTGTTTAGGCGATGTGGATTTTTGTTATCATGAAAGAATCTTACGATTTGTCCAGGTGTACGTTCATATATTATCATTTCCTGCTATCGCGAAAGCGTGGAATACACTCGGATATATGCCCAAACTACAATAGGACTCTTTACTTAATCAAAGTGTATTTCTTACAATGGTGTATAATTTTCTCCATTAGGATGTTTGTTATTTCTGTAGTCTGTAACTTCTTACAAATTTATTTATCATATTTGCACTATTTATAGGATGATGGACCTCCGATGAAAGGCGACCCATTCTACGAGTCTCAAGAGAACCACAATCTGATTGGCGTGGCCAATATCTTCCTTGAATGTTTATTTTATGATGTGAAACTTGATTACCATGTGCCAATCATCAGCCAGCAAGGGGAGGTAAGTGAACAAGGATTAGTGATGTTTTCAGTATACATGAATTTGAAAATAACATGATGAAATATTTATGTGCAATATCTGTATACAATCACGGTTAAGTTGCCTTTTCACTTCAGGTTTGATAAATCATTAGTCGGAATAATAGCTTATTTATATTAAATAAGGGAACTATTTATCTTGTCTTTGATGCATCAATTTTCTAAGAAGGAATGTGCGAGCAAACATTAGAGTTATGGCCCCTTCCATGATATATAAAGAAGCAGTTGTCTATCAGGGGGTTGCAGTGGATATTTGTCAACCACACAGTGGTGGAAAGCTTTTTGGAAGTACAAACATGATTTTATGTATGTCAAGTGAATGTACTTTTCAGTTATGGCTAAGAACTAGTCCAAAACAACCATAAATATCTGTGATACTATGCCTTTAAGGATGTGATGGTGTCTGTCTGCAGGTGGCTGGCAAGCTTCATGTGGAGGTGTCGAAGATAGGTGGCGCAGTGTTAGACCGCTACATTGATGCCACAGAGGACGATGAAAACAGTGTGCCAATGGGGGCACCTCTGCTAGTCCGGGTAACACTGAATGTTGTATGATGTATTAATAGATAGAATGACAATGACAAGAACTACTGAGGTAGCACATTACAAGTTGTAGCAGTGTCACGAGGGGTATATGTGTTTTTTAATTTACACATGCGACGCATAAAAACACATATACCCCGAGTGACACTGCTACAACTAATTTATCTTGCCGACATGTTTCAATCTGAACTAACAGAATTACATAATTAATTGACATGAATAGTCATTCGTTGTAAACATGATCACGATAATTAAAATGTTAGGCTGTCAACCTTTCTGGACATAATTGTAAAATATATATTAATTTCTCAATTTATTTTTTCAGGTGAAAATCCGAGAAGCACGTGGTCTGCCGCCAGCGTTGTGTAACTTTGTGTTCTGCCAGTACTCGTTCTGGGGGGACTCCGACCCCATCGTGGTGCCTCCCGAGGTCAACCCAGATGTCACGCCCCAGGACACCGTCTCCTTCATCTTCAGCCACGAGATGGTCAGTACGCTACAGCTGGTCATCAGACATGTGCAGAAACCGCTCCGGGACCCAGCATCAATATTCACAGCAGTTACATTTCCAGTCAAATATTTGTAAAATATCTCACTACGACATCAAGCAATAAATTACTCGCTCACATTTCCAATGTGACCATATTAGGATATGAGACATGAGAGAAATAATCTTGAAAACGGTAATAAATCATCAATTCAAAAGAAAATAAATCCTATTTCCTTTGGTTATTCTAAATTCTGGAAGGATAGTTTTTCCTGGATGACTTCGCAATGAAACTAAGCCTGAAAACAACAAAGGTGCGTTCAAGATAGAATACAAGTATTGTGCCGTAGTGTATTGCATGTATTCTATCTTGAACGGGTCAGTCGGAAAATGACGGGAAATCGATTTGCGCATGCGTCCAGTCCGTTCGTTTCATGCTTTGCGTTTTCCCACAAAACACTACGGCCTCCAGACCCGTAGTGAAAAGTATTAATACATATTGCTACACGTGCCAGCTGAACGGCAATACATAGCAATACATAGCAATACATAGCAATACATATCGATATGTATTCTATCTTGAACGTACCTCAGGTGTATGTATGTGCTCTCTGTGTAGGACTTCCGCATTCCAATATCTGAAGAGTTCATTGAGCACTGCTCGGAGGGGGCGCTGTCTATCGAGGTGTGGGGACACCGGAGTCAAGGCTTCGGACTCAATGGGAATCTGATGGACGCGGCACAGGCCAAAACAAGAACACTGTCCGATAGGTGAGTGTGCCAAAATAATATGAAAAATTCTCGTTGCAATATTAGGTACTAATTCAAGTATTAGTAATAGTAATAATTGTGTAATTTTAATAACAATAATAATAAAAAATAATTGTATAATTTTAATAATAATAAAAAGAAAAATTGTAATAGTAATAGTAATAATTGTATAATTTTAATAAAAATAATTGTATCATTTTAATAATAATAAAAAAAATGCATAATTTTAATAATAATTACAAAAATAATTAGGTGAGCGTATTATGTGCAAAGTAGCAGGGAGGTCCAGTACACATTTTCTCTCTGTTTATAATCAATTATTCCTCAGGGACCGAACGTCAATCCAATTAATCTTTTTCACTATCCAGCGCAAACCAAAGCCCACTTCAAAGGTTCAAATATGCACACTACATTCTTATAAGTCCTGTGCTAGTATTCACAATACCATCATCCTACCAGGTAGCCATTTTGAAACTTGTTATTGAGATTTGACCATAGTGTAAGGAGATGTTGTCTGTGTGTTGTAGGTGGAACGAGGTGATGAGGAAGATCGAGCTGTGGTCGGAGGTGCACGAGTTGAACGACCAGGGAGAATACATGCCGGTGGAAGTCCTTCCCAAACCCGATGTCCCGTCTGCCGGGGTCTTCCAGATCAGACAGGTAACCACCAACCATTTAACACTGAACTTTTAAATTTTGTAAAATTGTTGTTTAATTTTAAACCACCAAAGCTCAACATTAATGTTTTGACTTGGCTGTGCAATAGGGCAACTTGTGGGGGTCACTTTCATCTGTCGGAAATACCAATTTACCTTTCCGTGGTTTTTTTAAATAATAGGTTTCATTCGTTGCCCGGGGGCGGCCATTTTTACAGCGCTGCCTACTGGAATATACAACCTCATTGGTTATAACATGCGATGGTATTAATAAACCACAAATATGGCAGACAGTCGGTAAAACTTCAAAATATGTGACGGAAATATTAATTTATGACTTAAAGTTTTGCCAGAAAAGTGGATTGTCTGATCGGACAGTCTTGTACTGGTATTTGCTTGTCTGAATGCAGCTTTTGTTTGTCCGGGGCAATCGGACAATCGTTAAAGAATGTCAAGCCCTGGGTAGGGAATAAAGATCTATTATTATTATTATTGTTATGACATGTATTATTATTACTCCTGCAGGGCCACTCCCGGCGGATCCTGGTGCGCGTAAAGCCGGTGGCCAACTCTGGCACGCTGCCGCTCATCTGCGAGGCCATCACCTCGATCTCCATCGGGTCCATCAGCGCGCGGTCCAAGCTTCAGAAGGGGCTGGACAGTTACCAGGAGGAGGACTTGAACCACCTGCGCGAACGCTGGTCCGACGCCCTCATGAGGAGGAAGGCGTACCTGGACGAGCAGATCCAGAAACTCATCAACAAACACGGTCAGTTTCATAGTCCTTGTGTCGTCATCAACAAACACGGTCAGTTTCATAGTCCTTGTGCCGTCATCAACAAACACGGTCAGTTTCATAGTCCTTGTGTCGATGATGCAATACATATGAGTTCAGTTTACTTTCTTAAATAGATTGGACAAAATATGATTTACATAGGATTCAAATTTTGATAGTACTTTGAGCACTCGATATGATTAAAAATAATAACAATAATTTAGAAACCAAAATAGATGTGACATTGAGTAAAATTCCTGGGGTCTCCAATCCCTAACCGCATTGTTTATTTTATTAGAATTATATTTCAAAGTTTGATTCCTGACTTAATTGCCTGTGTCTGCTTTCTTTAAAAGTAACTAAAATATTCATTTCTAATACAAAGACACCTAACACTATAGTTCGGGTTGGATATGTGGACCAATTTGAATGCCATGCATGTGTTGACAGCAGTTAATCTGTGAGTGCTTGTGTTTGCAGACAAGTCTGAGGCAGACTCGGAGCGGGAGCGGGCGCTGATCGAGCAGTGGGTGTGTCTGACTGAGGAGCGTAACGCCGTCCTCGTCCCCTCACCAGGCTCCAGCATACCAGGGGCACCAGCTGACTGGTACGTCCAGCCGTGTACCATGCAATGTACCATGCAGTGTATCATGCAGTGTACAAGCGTATCGTTTCACAAAGTTCTCATAGCAAGTGCTATGGTCGCATAGTGGATATGAGAGCTTCAAGAAGCGATACCAACACAGCCTGAACTGAACTGAACACAAATAACTGAGACGTTTGAAACACATTCAGTCTGCTATGTACTCATTGTACATAATAATCAGCTGCTATGTTTGCAGTTTATTATTTGCAGTACGGTACATGATAAATATTACATTAAAATGAACAACCTGAAAATGTTTTTCTAAATTTATATTTGTCTTGAGACTTCCGTTATTAAGAGAAAAGTGTATGACGTTTATGTATTTGTTGCAGGGACCCGCCTCCGGATATGGAAGAACATTCTCCAGTCTTGTTCCTTGATCTGATTGGTCAGTGTTCCACTCGCGTGTCACGTTACCTCTATAGACATGCGCTGAAAATCTCCTGTTTAAATCTAGTGGCTAGAATATATCTCCAACATTTACACTGGATTTTCAGTTTACACCACTATACATGTCATATCTATCATCAAAGTAAATTCTTGCTAAATTAATAAGTAAATATTTAGCATGCCAATATTTAAGAAATGTTCTGGTTATTGCCATGAGCACCAAAATGAATTAAAAGTTGTTCGATGGCAAAGTTAATCAATTTTGCATAGCTTTGTATCCTCTACAAGGAACTGACAGTTTGTTGTCCGCTTTCCCTGCTCTGGCCCCCCCGTTGCACGACGCTCTTGTAGCGCTACAATATTTGTAACTGGACTCCCGCCACAATAGAAAGCATTGACGTTACAATAGTTGTAGCCTACAAGAGCGTCGTTCAACAGGCTCCAGTATAGTATGGCAGCTACAGTTTCCTCCAGCATGGTGAAGGTTAAAGAAAACCCCAGCAGACACAGAGTTGTTATTGTTACAGCGGAAGACATGAGCACACCCAATGCC
>JAVCKZ010064745.1:0-14783 GCA_034780755.1 Lepetodrilus elevatus
AGAGAGCGCGAGAGAGAGAGAGAGAGAGAGAGAGAGAGAGAGAGAGAGAGAGAGAGAGAGAGAGAGAGAGAGAGACGACACAATGACGCCTGTTGCAGCAAGTACGCTCATCACCTCTCACCAAACTGTTGACAGATACGATCATTACGGACAAAATAGGCTACTAAAGTACATGACAAATACCACCACCACCCTCCACCACCTCCTCCTCCCCCCTTCCCTCCCCCAACATTCTACACGTTCCCTTATTTTCCAACCCATATCCCGCAAATCTGACCAAAAATAACAGTTATCCAATGACAAGGTCTTTGTATTTTGAAACGAATCAACCGCAGCCGTTTTAGAAAGTCACAATTATAACCGATATCGTTGTGCAAAATAATTCAATGGTATCCGCATTCATTTTTCTCCAATTCGCTTCATGTCGTGTCATGTGTGTAACCGGTCCCGTTGTTGCAATGTCATATCAGCCTCAGAAAGCAGAGATTGGGATATTGACGTCTCTCTCGAACTGCTTGTACAAATACTCGTGTAACCCTCTGGCTGTCTAAGCCATGAAATATATGGACCTTGAAACAGGGTATCGGCATTAAATATCAAGTTATATAATATATTCAATAGGCTTTCTATTATATTTGAAGTCGTGAAGACATTTAATGTGCGTTTGTGTTTGCTTTCTCGTATTGACATTGTGTGGGTTGTATGCTAGTAAAGTCGTATCTTTATCTGAGCCACCTTATAGAAGAAACATAATTACAGAGGTAGTAATACCCGGTAGCTGTATAGTCATATGCGTCATTAACCATGTTAACTAATGGCCTAACTATAGCGGCCTTGCAATTACATGTATACATGTTCCAATTATGCATATAGTTCAATGGTATACGGTATAATACAATGGTATACGGTATAATACAAAGCCTTCATGGACGTTATAATGAGGTTGAATTGTACCGGTGTTATTTAATTCAGGAATGTCTCGACTGCACAGCATAGAGAATACGATTCCGATCTGTTTCAATTTCATGCAAACATTTGAAATATGCATGAGATAAATATATACCAGGTTTTCGTGATGTAATGCCAATAATTATATAATTTGATTTATTAACCAAGGAGTGCAAACATGTGTGGCTTATTCAATTGGATTATCAATTATGCACATACGCTGCTGATTATCGAGTGCGGTGAACTGTATAGCTGGCTCAGTTATACAATTCCGGTATGATACGTACACGGTTAATTCACACCGCCCGCCACAATAGGACTGTGTTATAATGTCAGGTGGCTGGTTGTGGAGATATCCGACCGACCATTGCAACAAACATATATATACACTCTAGCTAAAATAATCGATACTTCTAGCACAGGTCTCCGCGGAAACCCCTAGGACTTCTATATCTTTCCCTAGGTCGGGTCTTCTCTTGAATCGCCAGATAAACGTTCGATCAGGCTATTTTTACCAACCCTCTGAAACGAGGCTGTCGGTGGGGGGAAAGCGGCTAAATCGATGATATTCCTGTCCCGAACGTATCACCAAAGGCGACAACGGCGGATAGTAGTCCATCTTCTCAGAAAGATGTCAACAAAAACAATCCCGGTGATATTAAAATGTTATCCGCTACTTGCGTGAATAACGCATTTTTTTTCTCTCTTAATATTTCGTTTCAAAGTCCAGGAATCAATCCAATATCTAAGAAATATCGTTTAAGTATTGGGAAGTATTTTTACTCGATATCTCTCTGGATGAAAATCAGCTGTCCAGCGACAGTGCAAGAAAGAAGTAAACAATAGCGCACCTTGGCGTACACCCCGCTGCATGACTCGTAGGGGACGGCGTCGCGAGTATACATACAACCTTTAAACGCAGGCCACTCACCTGTACGGCGTGAAGGTTTGTCATCGTCGTGGTCGTATTCGTTTAGAGACAGGAGCTCTCCGTTCTCTGGACCCTGGCTGTCCATGGTTCCCGATGCCAGTCGTTGAACCTGTGCCATTATAATATCGTGGTGTTGGTATCCAGAATCTACAGGCACTGCTAGGGTCTACGTCATTAGGGTCCGAAGAACGGGGCGTGCTCCGGAGCGGTTCTGTGTGTACATAATACAAGTACAGGTAGAGAGAACTGAATTTGCGCCGTGAAGCGGAACAGAGGAAATACAGCGGTGTACGTACAACTCGTGTGAAGGCCTTTTACCCTCTATGTAGCAGCAATTAGGCGGAGCTGGTCGGAGTACGGTTTTTGGGGTCAAACAGATTTAAAGCCTCGCATATCATGCTCATTGACGTTTAGTTGAAGGACACAAGTAACGATCGACCTACAAACTTCATGTTGATATCTATCTGTACCAGTTAAATGGAGAAATGTAGAATATTATGAATGATATTTCACATACATTGGAGGCATTGGAAACATCTGCATACCGCTAAATCATCGAAACATCTGCAGACCACTAAATCAATAGTAATATCTTACACTTGAGTATGTATTATCGTGTTATAGGTAATCGATAGATTGCTACATAGTCTGGTATGTATTGTATATATAGGCTGGGATGGATTATTTATTGATATTTCGTGAGGTAATTCGGCTATGACGTACGTCGAAGTTTTAGGTAATTATTTTCGACTGCAAGTGTTTGATGATTGAAATAATTTAATTGCAGGTGTATGTATGTGATTATTTTATTTAGCATAGCCTTATATTATTACTTTTATTGCGCATATATAGACTGACATCTGTATATTAGATTAAATATAGTATACAGTGAGGTAATTCGATGACCACGTACACGGTTTTAGATAATTTATATGACCTAGTATTACATCTGAAATCTTCATATGTTATTGTCATGTTGGGGCCTTAAAGATACATGAGGAATACACGTTAACAAATGCGTGTGTGCATATATGCGTGCGTGTGCGTGTGTGTATGCATTGATGCGCGTGGGCGTGTGAATAGGTAACAGTTGCGTACTATATATAGGAGGAATTTCTTTGATCCGTATGCATGTAAACATATATGAAGTATGCTCATGTATTAAATATAGTACTTATTTGCCCATTTTGACAGCTGTCAATCATTCCATATTACTTCGCATACATTCTCGGAATTACAGATCTAAAGATAAACACTTGCATTCGATGGATGCATAGTGTGTTGTATGCATGCCATATATCCAAAAATGAAAAGGTTTTAATACTATTTATACATCACTATGTCTTATTAAAAACGAATTTAAAAGAAGATATGGGTAGAGAGAGGAAGGAAGAGAGAGAGAGGGGAGAGAGAGATAAAGAGAGAGATGGAGAGAGAGAGAGAGAGAGGGGGAGAGATAGAGGGATGAGATGAGAGAGGGAGTATTAGAGAGAGGGAGATAGATAGAGTGATGAAGAGGGGAGGAAGAGACAGATAGTCTAAGAGTGAGTGTGAGAGATAGAGATCTCGCTCGAAAGACAATGGGAGAGGGTGAGAGAGAGTCTAGTAGTACAGAGAGAGAGAGAGAGGGGGGTCTGAGAGAGCGCGCGCACTCGCACATCTATTACATTCAAGAAGATAAAATGTTAGGGGTCAATTTGATACAATACATATAATATTCAAGAGATCTTCAAAACTGATGTCAGAAATCCTTTTATCGCGTGATATTTATTCTGAATCACTTACATGCCTTGCAAAATGTTCGTGTGTTGACTTTTGTGGTGTTTAAAGAAAAAATGATTACATGTAGTGCAAACTATTTCCTGCATTACTGGTAAATGCGAGCATATTACACGCACACTATCGTGGGAAAGTGGAGTTTATGCCATTTGCCATTTCACATATTTAATGTTCCAGGTTATACCGACAGCTATTCGATTTTTTACTAATTTCATCACTGCCTATTAGTTAAAGAGAGAAACCTTATGAAATAGCAGAAGCATGGTCTATAGGCAGGCTCCACATGCCTAATATTCAATATACATGTATTATATTCAGTATGTACTACATTAACCAATGGTATAGGACTTGCATATTATTTGTTAAGTAATACAGGTTTACTGCAACATTCAGCGCTACGGATGTTGCGGGTTTCCGCATAAACTGACAAGCATTGATATGTGAAAGAATTTTGGAAGCGGCTCTAAACCACAATTATACATAAATGTATACCAAAATATACATTAAAATAATATACATCATTTATTTTCAAACAAGTAAATTACAATAGTTTGCAATTTAACGAGAACCGAAAACACAGATTTCAACATAATTAGATAAATAGCTATACTCATTTATGTATAAGGCCTTTCTATTTTAAAAAGATGTTTGTGGGGATTGGGGTTTAGAATAGCTTTCTAGAATCTTTCACTAATAACATGACAGGAGGAAACCCGCAACATCAGTAGCGCTGAAGTGTGCAGTAAATCTGCAAGCACCGGCTGGTACTGACAAGATCAATGATGATAACTGCATTGCCACTCTACAGACAACTTGCATCCTATCAATATCGCGTCAGAAAGGCAACTTTTGCGACCATTGATGCCGGGCCCGTGGGGCGGGATTTGAACCTGGGACCTTTGCTCTACCACCCGTTTGCATTTCAAATAGATTAATCCAAATCGACTAATCCAAATCTATATAACTCTTTTTGCATATGTCAGGTCATCAAAATGAAGGAACAACAGGGATCGATCTTAACACTAGCCCACTAGTCCGAACCCTTTCTCACAATGTTTTGCCAGTGCCGAAAACACCCATAATTTTATTAATTTATTTCAATTTTCGCTGAGACGTGAGCTGGGTGAGCTTCCCCCTCCTAGTAAGCTGCCTGTGGTCTAGTTGATAGAATAAGCCAGTTAATCACTAGTCGGCTAGCTCACTTAGCATTCAAACTCTCCTCCAGGAGATAATTACAAATATTGAAGCAAGTGCTAAATGCGGTACATCAATTTCCGTGACCTAGTATCTGCAAACCTTAGCGAGAGTGGAAATAAAGGTCCACAGGTCATGGTGTTGTGGAACCGTGGAGTCATAGGTAGACATATCTGTGTATGTCGCAGATGCCACATACATCAGCCCTCCAATGAAAACTGACATCAGAAATGTAAAACATTCATACCAGTGTAGCCGGGTGTGATATAAGATGCTCCACGTTGGGCGCCATTGAAACAGAGGATCATGCCGATCACCATGGGATTCGAACCCGAGTTGCTGGATTGTGAGTCCAACGCTCTACCAAATGAGCCAAAGGGGTAACCCCGCTGGACAAGACAGGTAGGAGCATCTTATATCACACCCGGCTACACCAGTATTATTACTAAACTCTATGGAATCTGTGTCATTCTACATCTATAGACTTGACATATTAGGGTTTAACGTCTGCGTCCAGCATAACTGATATAGCAGACATGTCTTCATAGAATGAGTTGACAAACTTTGTATCCGAGTATATCAGGCCCCCCTGCATCATTATGCATAGAGAGAGGAACTGAAAACATAAATTCTGCAGCATTAACATAGATCAGCTTCATAAAACATATTATCCAAAATATGTGTTGATTCTAGCGATTTGATTGGTTGAGAGGAGTCCTGAGAAAGGTGTTACACCCCCGTTTGCCTACTGATAACAGTTATGACCTCATAATGAGACATAAATGATTGTGGTCTCGGGGCCTATAAGACATTTTAGCTTGTAAAAATCTGTACACCCCGGAAATCACAATGGTAACTAATAAAATCTGAAACACATGTCATGATGTGTATGATGTGGCTGATTTTATGTTTCATGAAGCTGATCTATGGTGAATCAAGCTGATCTATGGTGAATCAAGCTGATTTTATGTTTCATGAAGCTGATCTATGGTGAATCAAGCTGATCTGTGGTGAATCAAGCTGATCTATGGTGAATCAAGCTGATCTATGGTGAATCAAGCTGATATATGGTGAATCAAGCTTATCTAAGGTGAATCAAGCTGATCCATGGTGAATTAAGCTAATCCATGGTGAATCAAGCTAATCTATGGTGAATCAAGCTGATCCATGGTGAATTAAGCTGAGCTATGGTGAATCAAGCTGATATATAGTGAATCAAGCTGATCCATGGTGAATGACTCCAAATTAACATCCTCAGTTACACACTCTATGTAGAATGAGGCAGATAATATATAGAGTGTAGTCATACGAATGTTTTACATTTCTAATGTCAGATGTCATTAGGGGAACTGTACATTTCTTTGATGAAGGACATCGCTATGTAACCATAGCAACAGCATGGTCGAAGTCATGACGTACTGGTCTTTGATGTCGTAGTGTCTTGAGAATTCATCAAAGTGAAAAGCTGCGAGTGTCAGATATTTGACATTATATGACATTTTCAAACAGAGTGTTTCCGTCTTCGTGAAGTGGGTGAGAAGAGGGACCATATGTTTGATGTATACGATAATGATTTGGGGCCACGTTCTACAGAACAATCCTATGCTGTATTTGTTTTGGGAACTCAAGAGTCAAGTCGAGTGCTACTTGCACATGAGCATTAGCACTGAAAAAGATGTTCTTAAATAAAACATCTGAGAACATAACACAAGTGTTGACGGCATTACTGATCAACCAGAAAAAAATGTAAGCAGTCTGAAGTGCATCACGAACTGTTGTCAGACATCACAACTCTTGTCAACCCCAGTGAATCGGGGAGTGTGTTCGCGTGTTAGTGTCACGTGAGATCACGACTCTTAAGTGTTGTGTTATTGGGTGTTTGATTTGATTTATATAAAGATTGCTATGAAACATTTGTCAAGACACCAAATGCATCTCAGAATCAACATTTTATATTGATTATTAATATTTCTAGATATTTAATTTTTTTTTTAATTTTCTCTCACTGTATTTAGTGCCTAAAACTTAATTAAAACCAAATTTCAAATCTGTGTATCCAACACCTTTCAGAAAACAAAAACCAGATTGCAGTCTGAAAAAAAGAAAATATTGCAGGTATTAAAATATTCAGACATTTGTTGTACTTACATTTGTATACACGTTGGCATCGGCTCCGTATCCAATCCGACTGGGTACGGTATCCACATCGTAATCCTCTAGCTGTACCACCTCCGCGGTGGGCGAACTGGAAGTGCTCTTAGGGGGAGACAACTCCTTTGCCGTGGCCGATTCCTCGACATCTTCGATCCGTGCCGGCAGCGAACTTATGAACTCTGTCTGTCCGTTGATGTGCCGTAGGTTTTTGGCATTTTTCTCTGCGGTGCTATCCTTCTCCGTTGCGCTGTCTTTGGCTGTGTCGTTGTCGGTTCCGTTGTCAGTTCCGTTGTCAGTTCCGTTGTCGCGGTCCTTGTACCAGGAGCCATACGTCTCGGTGATGAATTCCTTGAGCTTGAAGTCATCGCAGTCGTCGTCTGCCAGAATGTCGGGACTGATGTCATGGGTCAGTCTGAAACAGGGAGAAATCATTGTGATTAATTAAAGTAAATATAAAAACATATCGTTATACTTATTTAACCCTCTCCCTACTGGAGGCAACCAGACATGCCCTAAAGAGTGAGTGAGTGAGTGAATATGGAGTTTAACGTCGCTGCGGGAATCTTTCACCCATTTGCGACGAGCCCTAAAGAGCAGTGACTGTCTAACCCAGCTGGGAGAGGGTTAATGGTCTTTATGCTGGTGGCAATCCAAAGTGCCTAGCAAAGTATCAATTTTTCTTTTATTTCTTTCTTTTTTTTTCTTTTTTTTCTCCAGCTATTCTGATTAACCATCTACATTAACCATCAGAGATGCCATATAGAGCAGTGCCTGTACCTAATCTAGCAGGAAGATGGTTAACCTTTCTATTGAACTCTCTCTGCTGGATTAGGCACAGACACTGCTCTTTGGGGCATCTCCGGTTGCCTCCAGCTTGGAGAGCAGAGAGTATTAAAGGACCATGGTGACTTATCCTAGAAAGTAAAACTAATTTTAACCTTCTCCCTGCTGGTGACAATCCAAAGTGCAATTTTTCAACTTTCAGAAAATGTAGTGTGCCTTTAATTCAGTGTCTTGTGTGTGTATATATATCCCAATGTATTGATCAGGGGAACCGCTTCCTTTCCAAATGGAAAAATCCTCCATTAGCGGCGAGTGAGGAACACCTTGAGGTATGGATATTCCCCACAGGGACTCGTCTGCTATTAGGGAATGTGAATAACTCACAGTACCGTACTCATTACTAGCGTACTTTTACTTTACACACAGACTATCTCATTTACACATACTTAGCCGAGTTGTTACAATAATTTCATTCAATATTCAAAAGGAATAATTAAAGCAATACATCACGAAATTTATGACAGAATTTCTGCAATGCTTTTTTTTTATTAGATTTTTCAAGTTGTTTATTTTGGGGTTATTACACAATTTCATGGAAAACTACAGCAAATGCATATAATATAAAAAATACCATTTTTGTATAAATTTTATATCATATTTAAATATACATCAATATTTAGCAAAATTAATTTGAGTAGAAGGACAAAACTGTTTTCTGAAAATGTATCTTTGGTTTAAAGAGAGAATGATTTGGTATTCCACACCATATTCCATAGTATTTCAATAATTTCATGGTTTTGTTTATAAGGGGAAGAGAGCCTGAAACAAGCATGTTACCGTAAGAATCATGAGCAATGGCTGGTGCTGATAAACAAAGGGAGTTAATTAATGACATTTCACACATTCTAAACAGATAAACAGACACGTTAAATGCATAGTTTTGAGCAGGATTGGTTACATTGCACATTAATTCCCTCCAAAAGTTCCATCATATTATAACTAGTTAGCAACATGGAGGAAATATGAGACAGGATTTGAACTCGGAAATCTTCAGTTTTGTAGTCTGCCTCACTACCAATTACATTTAATTTGTTGGGAGATTTTATTAAATATGCTGCATTATTTGTATGGGGGTAGATCTATAATGATAATCAATAACTCACATACGTGTAAAATCAGATTTGTTATGCAACACTGATTGTATATTGTACTATTTGCTGCGGTCTTGTCATAATCATTAATGACATCATTCAATACATGACGAGAACCAGTTTAATTTGTCATTGTTGACATTGACATTATTCAATAGGAGAATAGAATATCTAAATTCATCCTTTGAGAACCATACTGCATGAAATTTAGTTTTACTGTGTTTTGTTTTACTGACATTTCACTGACTTATATATGAGTGAAAGAATCTTGAAAGTGACGTTAAACCCCAATTTAAAAAAATATAATAATCTAGGCCGACCACAATCACCCTAAATCCTTTCATACATCAACATAAAACAAAACTACCAGGAACAATGGAATAATATTCTATAAATAGAAACTTCCAATGTTGTCGTATGAAATCCCCTTTTGATACTGAATCATACTGACTTACATTCTGAAAAACAAAATGTCTTTGTTAATTAATGATGACAGAAAATGGGTAAACTTGTTTACAGCTCAGCATTAAGCCAAGTCAAGCACATCATAGTAGCTGTCATTCAGGTTCATAGAAGATGTATTGTTGGCGATCATGTATAAAACATAACACACACGAGAGCATCATTAAATATGTATTGACATGCGACTCCAGACAGACTTGAAAGATGCTGAATAAAGGACACCATAAAGATTTTTTCAGTTTCAAAATAAGAGACAATATTTTAAGACAAAAAGCTATCCGGATACAAATGTTGGTAAAATTCTTCATGTATAATGAGGTCAATACAAGACCAATATGGTGCCATTTTCTTGGAACCTTTCCAAAATTATCGCGATGACACTCCAAGGAAGTAAAACAACAAAACCAGACACAAACATATTCACAACTAACATAAAGTCCGCATAGAGATAACATTTACGATGGAAACAAATCAGTCCACAAATTATTCAGCATGGGGGGCTGTATGTGTGTGTCTCTATGTTAAACACTCTCATATATTAAATGTCTGGAATCGGTGTCCAACCGTGACATTTGGACAGTAAATGAAATAATTGCGCTACCTGAACGTATCTGGACAGATTGGTCTGTACACCTTCAACATGTTGGTGGAACAGACTCTGACAATCTCACTGGAAAACAGAGTATTCCATTAGTCCAAACCGTCGGCCATTTTGTCTGCTTTCTCCCAGCAGAAGATGGGAACTGCTCGGATGTTGTGAATGGCCGCATAAATTATGCGCATTTGTGTAGGCTTGTCGTGACGCCACAAACGTTTCAGTGACGGAGTTCCGCTTCCAGGAAGGCGATTCCACGACTCTGTGGATACTCTGCTTTGTGTTGATGGCGGAGCTGGATCAATAAAACCTCTCCGCTCTGTGAGGCCAGTCCATTGCTGCATGTAGGAGGCGATGGCCAGTCTATAACTGGAGATCAATTAAGGCTTCGATGGGGGAATATGTTCCAGTTTTGTTAAATGTCATTGTTATGCTTTACGAAGCTAGAGCAAAATCAATATATTATAGCACAGAAATAACTCAAAAGTGTATATTGTTACTAAGGCCGCAAAAACAAACCGATTAAGACATGACATTGTCATTTATGTATTTATATAATATGTTTTCACAACTCGGGGAAAGTTAAATTGACTTGGTAATAAATTTGGTATAATATGATAAATGAGTAATTATTTCACAAGTGCATCTATGAAGTTAGTCCATGGCTTGAAAGCTTCTAATTAACCCTCTTCGTGTGGGATTAGGTACAAAAACTTATCTTTGGGTATCTCCAATTGCCTCCAGGACTGAAAGAGTTAATGTAGATATTAATCCTGGTATCTCAAGCTATAAAATGGAATGCAAACACATAATAATTCTGATCAAAAGACTGTATACACAAAATTAAATATTTGTTCTAATACCTTAAGAAACACTCATACTAACAATGTATCCACAATGAGACAATACAAGGTAAACTATACTTGTTTTTTTTTGTTATTTATTTTTTAATTGGGATTTGGAGCCGCTTTCAAGATCCTTCCACTAATATTGCAGCTTGTCAGTTTAGGACAGGAGGAAACCTATAACATCCATAGCGCTGAATGTTGCAGTAAACCTGTGAGCAACAGCTGGTACTGATGGGGACCAAGGAGGATATCTGCATTGTCACGATACAAATTACAAGCTCAATATGCACAATAGGAGTGGCTATATTTTATCTGTACAGCCAGTTAACTGTTGTATTCTGCTGTTAAAGCTAAAACAAATAGTACAGTGATTCCTGTACAAGTGAGCACCACAGGGAGATTCTAGATAACACTACAGAAGCAGAACTAAGTAATCCCAACGGCAGGAAATAATCTGACAGCCAAATGACAGGACACACACGTGTCAGATGGCGAGGTTTTAATGTCATAAAATGTCATAGATTATAGATGACATTTCCTGTAGTAATTCTACTTTAGCTTATGATAATTAAACCTGATAATATGAACACAATAATGCACATTAAAGCTAAAGTTGAAACATTCGATAATTTCCTGTCTGTGAGAGATAGTTTTGCATGGTGATTTCAAAAAGCAGTTTTATGACGTCAAATTATATGGCATCCTAAATTTTGTTCTGAGATTGGAAGTACAGATGAGGCACTAGACCTCTCCTGAACAGGATTTAAACTCAGAATGTGTGGTTTTATATAGGTCTGGTGTGCTAACTAGCTCACTGTCTCACTACTCTACTATCAGTGATAAAATCTTATTACCTATCTATTTTTATTATTATTATTATTATTATTATTATTACTATTACTACTATTACTACTATTACTACTATTACTACAGTATTACTATTACTATTATTATTATTATTATTATTATGTTTATTCGTTTTTCTATTAAACATATGTTTTTCCTTTATCACAAAACAATGTCGAGGTGAGTCAATTAGAGTTTTACCATGTTTATGAACCATGGTTAGAAGGTTGTGCAAACAAAAATGTACAACTTTCAACAAGGTTAGTAAGTCAAATAAGAAGAGAGATTTCCCTAAAAGCTAGGATACTCATCCATAACAAAAGAAAGTCACCACAGGCAGCCGGGCACCATTTTTGCACTTTGTAGGAATCGGTCTACATAAAGTGGGAAAAGAACCCACAACAACCAAAATGTGTTACTGTAAGAATGTGAACTATCTGTCGTCATATAACAGCATACACAATATTGTGCAATATCATCCATCAAATCTTTACAAAATTAAAGGTGAAAAAAAAAATATAATATTAAAATAAATAAAACTTATAAGATGGAACTGAAGAAAATCTTCATCGAGATATTCTCTACCAAGCCTCCAGACGAGATGACCACAGCGTGGGTCTCAGAAACAGGCTTGTAAACAAGTGTCCACTCTCCGCGACTGACGTCCGAGATTGAGTGTTGACCTTTGGCGAGCTTGGCAATTGTGCCCAAATTACAGCCATTGTCGCCGATCGAAAGGCATCGTGCAATCTCTAATACAGACAGCGAGATTATTGAGTAATTTACAAGCGTAATGTTTGCCTAGAGCAAATACACCCCTAGACTTGATATGATTGGATTATGCTTGAGTGGTCTCGAATATCAAAGAGTCAATTCTGACCGAATAGATAAAAATCTGTCTATACATGGAACCTGCAATTAGATACATTGTACCTGCCAAACCTGCCAATTTGAAAAATTATTGAATATGGAGATATTGATTGCTTCGTTAAATACGTCCATTGGATAGGTTTCATTCTGTGATAACCAATAACATCAGAGACTGGCTTGAAACAATGAGAATGACTACCAACTGAAAACTTAAGTTTAAAGATGATCATGTTAAGTAATTTCAATAACCTATTTACATTAGTTAACCAGCTATGAAATACAGACACATATATTTTGTACATAATAGCTGAAATAAATCATATAAAATATTAATATTAATGAATCCCTTAAAGTAATACAGTACTCAACTAAATAAATTAAGGGCCAACATATATTTTGTGGGAATGCTTTCTACCAAATTTCGGACCTTGGCTTGAGGTACCTGAAATCTGTAGACATTTGGAAATCATTTTTTGTTAAAATAATATAGAGATAAATTATATTTCCACAAATGCTACTAGCCCTTAATTAATTTTGTTGAATATGTACATATTTTAATAATAGTTTGTAGTCAATCCGCTAGATACCGCAAAACTGACCCATTTTATTTTTAGACAAATAATTTATTTTAAACCAGGAATTAAAACGTACAAATAATCCCATAATTCGTTAAAATGTATATAAATAATTACAAAATTCAATTTCATATGTTAGAGCTCCCTGTATGGGCTGCCTATCCGTGGAAATGACGACTTTCATGTGTTTCCAAGCGGACCACTAGCTACAATTAGCTCTTACTTCAAGCACACCACGGAGATCGGGATCAATACATCTCTCTCTTCGCCTCCTACACTTTCCTTATGTAGTGTTGGAGCACAAACTGACAAGAATTTGTTCACAGGTGGTAAACACATTCTGAAGTAATTCAATATAGCTTACTGTAATTTAGAACAATTGAGCCTCTGAAGTATAGAGGAGGTGCATTTATATATACATATTTAATTGGTTTCAGCTTGAAAAATGTATGGATCCTGTGAAAAATCCTGTGGAATATCAATATTGAGGAGTAAGTGAGTGAATATGGAGTTTAACGTCACTGTGGGAATCTTTCATCGATTTACGACGATCAATATTGAGGATGACAAAACATTATTTTACTATTTCAGTGAAATTCTTTAAGTTAAAAATAAGATTAGATATATTTTAAAGCATTCTTCATGTATAAATAATAACTTCGCTGCGGGAATCTTTCACCCATATTTTATGAGAACATTGACTAATTGTCTTCCAAATGTATACTTTGAAGGTATGTTATACATTTTGTTTGACAATATTTATTCATGTACTGTAAATCATGAAATTAACACGAACAGAATATTAATGCAAAACATTTGACCACTGTATTGTCGCACACAAACACGAATGGAGAAATGGCCGTTCGCATTTTATTGGTGTCGCATTTACATCTAAAATCTAGAGGTCGCATTAAAAAAACATAAATATACTTACCGGTACCTACAATGTACTTTCTATTTCTTTTAATGTCCAGCTGATATTACACTAGGTATCTGATGTATTCTCTCTTTCTCACACATCTTTAAGAATAGTCTCACCCTAATATGTAATTAAAATGGCAGGTGTAATCTGTATCTCACCTATATTTACTAATAGTTGACTAGTCTCACCCCAAGATAATTGAAATTTGAACCATAACCACTATCTCACCCATATTTACTGGTCGTCTCACCCTATTATATAAATTGAAGTGGCATACTAATTCTGTTTCACCTGTCTTTACCACCTTTACATTAATAAAGTATAAAAAAAAATATTATTCAAAACAAAAAAGATATAAGCCATAAAAATGTAGTAAATGATATATTTTATGACAAGATAACCCAAAAGTTTCTTGAATTTTTTATGTTGTGTGAAAGTAATGTCGTCTGATTTTGCAGGTGTAGATTGTTTGTTGGCTACCATGCCATGGTGAGTGAGTGAGTGAATATGGAGTTTAACGTCGCTGCGGGAATCTTTCACCCATTTGCGACGGACCATGCCATGGAGTTTATAGTTTATGAGATATGAATTAATATTGTTTTTAAATGCTAAACATTTGATTAGTTTTTATGCTAAACATTTAATTAGTTTTTATAGCTGTCAAAATAGATACCTACTGTCCTACATTTATGTCTAAAAGATACTACTTTCCGTATTTCCACATT